>JASEVX010000001.1:137778814-137850345 GCA_031761405.1 Serripes groenlandicus
AGTCTATTTTGAAAAGCAGCCAGCTGGTTTGAATGTATGTTGTGTGGAAGCCAAGAGACAGATGAATAGGTGAACTGACCGGCGTGGTATGACTGAAAATTTCTTGAAAAGGGCGTTAAACCCCACTCAATCAATTAATCTTTATCACGGTCCGTGAACGGTCTTCAAACCCCGTTCAAATGATCAGTATGGCTTTTAACTTGTTAAGTCTTTTGACATTTTATTTCTGGTAAATTAGTTATTGTAGGTACCTGTAGGTACTCAATAAGTGAGCCGAATTACGAGAAAACCAACATTGTCTTGACTATGCGTAAAGTATCGACCCTGATCAGCCTAAGCATACCGCGCAGGATTACCCGGATATACATTTTTCGCCTCCTTTGGGTTTTCTGTTTCATGAAGCATTACTCCATACCTCTATCCCCTGAGGCGGAATGTGTCGGCCCGGATTAGCCTGCGCGGATTGCGCGGGTGTTAATATGGGTCGATACATTAGCAGAGTCCATGATGTTGCTTTTCTCGCGCGACGGCTCACCTTTTTAAAACATGCACTACATACTAACGAGTTTAAATATGTATACATCTGCGCACAGAAAAGACTCAGACGAGCTTTTGTATCCGCACAGTCTCACCAGTGTATTCACCGTCCGTCTACATGTTATACTGATATCAATGATCATTCCACCAACTTGAATGCTAGAAGTGTATCCCCAATAGTTGTACGCAATGTACCTACCTATATATGATCCCGTTACGAATATCAACAAGACCCCCAAATCGCTAGACGTGGTGTAGTTGAAATGAGCCGTTCCATGAGAAAACCAACATTATGGTATCTGCGTAATGTATCGACCCAGATCAGCCTTCGCAGTCCGCGCAGGCTGATCCGGGCCGACACATTCCGTCTCAGGGGTAGAGCTTTTAGAGTAACGAGTCCTGAAACAGAAAATGCACAGGAGGCGAAGTGTGTCTGTCCGGTTTAGCATGCTTAGGCTGATCCGGGTCGATACATTACGCAGAGTCTAATATGTTGGTTTTCTCGTGGAACGGCTCAAATGTGTTGATGTATACGTCCGTTCAAATTGTTAGATCGTCAGATAAAAGTTTGCAAATTTATTTCAATGTGAATATTAAATTTCGGTGTACTTGTAAATGTCCTGAGTGTCTATCTTGCTTTTTTAGTTACATGTATTCTATACAAATATAACATTATCAGTAAACTGAAAGTGTAATTGTTGAATTGGCTTGAAATCATTGCGGCAAAAGGAGAAATTCTCATTAGGAGCGATTTCTCCAACAATGTTTTCAAACGTCGTCAATTGCGCATGCAATGGAAAATGGTTAGAAATGGATAAATTGTTCGTGATAGTATGACTTTTTTCAATGAGAACATGAGATACCTGCATATACAATAAGGAACACTTCCTTCTTTCCCCCGATACATTTATATTGTTCGTGTGCATATGCCAAGTCATCCAATGTGTGCGAGGCATCATTGAGGTTGGTTATTTAAAGTCGAGTCCCGATAACAATGAGGGTTATTTCCGCCTCGGTCATTCGTTATTTCCGATCATTGACAAAAGGCAGGCGTCATTCGTCTTCAAATAATCGGCTAAATAGTAAATGTGGGAAGGTAGTCAGTTGCCTGGGAAGAATGTTGTGTGGAGATATGCTACGGGAAAAACAGGGAATCATGTGACACGTTGGGTGAACGCCTTGATATGCCTGTTATACGGATGGAAACGGCGTTAAATTCCAATCAATCAATCAATCAATCAATCGATCGATCGATCGATAACAAATTAACCCTTTCACAAATAAAACAAATCTACAGGAGACGAATTTGAAGACATTTAGTGAATTGTATATAAAATCTCTATATATGAATGAAGATATAACTACTGAAAATAGTTGAAAACATTGTGCTCGTTTTGAGCAATTTCATCCTTTGCCACACTGTTTTCAAGAGTTTCATGTACATTTATTATATGTGAAACACTGTTAATTTGTTTCAAATACTTGAAGTTATGATGACTCATAGCTGAATTATCTTGGAAGGATTTTGCCGATTTTTTTTTCTAATTACGCGATGAAGTGCATTCTGGGATATCTCACTAAGAGGAAGTAAATCGAGTCCACTATTTCGAAAGTCGTATCTCCTTTGATTGTGTCTGTCACGTCAATTTGTAATTTTATTGCAGATCTTAACGGTCCCATTTTCGTATGTCTCGCGTTGTTTATCAACAGTTCAACAAGAGCCTGTGTGACTAACGCGCACTATTAAATATGCAATACACACAGACAGGAAAAACACTTTGACACGAAACAGTTTTAATTTTATCAACATGTAAAACATGTAAAAAATTAAATGCCAAATCAGTGTCTCTTCATCTTATCATATGTATATGCCCAGCCTCTCTCTCTCTCTCTCTCTCCTCTCTCTCTCTCTCTCTCTCTCTCTCTCTCTCTTTGTTTTTCCTCCTCTCTCTCTCTTTTCTCTCTCTCTCTCTCTCTCTCTCTCTTTCTCTCTCTCTCTCTTTCCTCCTCTCTCTCTATTGTTCTCTCTCTCCCCCTCTCCTCTCTCTCTCTCTCTCTCTCTCCTCTTTCCTCCTCTCTCTCTCTCTCTCTTTCCTCCTCTCTCACTCTCTTTCCTACCCCCTCTCTCTCTCTCTCTTTCCTTCTCTCTTTCTCTCTCTCTCCTCTCGCTCTCTCTCTGAGTCTCTCTCTCTCGCTCGCTCTCTATACCCCTCTCTCTCTCTCTCTCTCTCCTCTCTCTCTCTCTCTCTCCCTCTCTCTCTCTCTCTCTCTCTATCTCTCGCTCTCTCTCTCTCTCGCTCTCTCTCTCTCTCTCTCTATATATATATATATACATATATATCTCGCTATCTCTTTCTCTCTCTCTCTCTCTATATATATATATATATATATATATATATATATATATATATATCTCGCTATCTCTTTCTTTTCTCTCTCTCTCTCTCTCTCCTCTCTCTCTGTCTCTCTCTCTCTCTCTCTCTTTTTCCTCCTATCTCTCTCTCTCTTTCTCTCTCTCTCTCTCTCTCTCTCTCTCTCTCTCTCTCTCTCTCTCTCTCTCTCTCTCTCTCTCTCTCTCTCTCTATCTCTCTCTCCCCCCCCCCCCCTCTATCTCTTTTGATATTTTCATAACAGATAATTATGTTCTTTGATCAGATGGTATACCAAAATGTCGTCCCTTTTTTACCATTATAGTACGTGAGGAAGTTCTAAAGTATGTGTTTAAATTGCACTAGACTCTGTCGAAATGTTATTGTATCAACTGTGTTTAGGTAAGATTCAAGTATGATTAGGGACGTAGATAAGATATTATCTACGTCCCTGAGTATGGCATATTTTTTTAAATGTACATATAGGGTTCAAAATGAAAGGTAAGGTTACTACACCAACACGGTAAGTATTAATAGCTGGATTGGCACTGCGAGAATCAATTGCAACCTAATTGCTCTTTTGACAACTGTAGAAATCTAACCGGTAAGAGCTTTTTTGACAAGTGTAGAATTCTACCAACCTTGGAGCTTTTTATGCGGGGGATTCAGCTATGCTGAATACCTCCGTATATTGTCATGCATAGCTTACACAATGTAAAGTTAGACATAAGGATCTTAAATGTTTCTTTTAAATACATGTATATGGAAAACGAGTAGCTTGAAAGCGGGTAGCTCAAAAACCTTTTGAGAAAATCCCTGCAATGAAAAATACGGAAATACGGCTGTCGTGCATCGTCAACATTTTCATTTGTTAACACTCTACAGGCTACATTTTGCATCGGATCTTCATGAAAGTTTATCAGAATATTTATCTCCATCATATCTTGGAAACTTTATCAGAATGTTTGTCTTGATAATATGTAGGTCAAGTCCGAACATGGGTCGTGATGGGCCAAAAAGAACTAGGTCAAATTGAAGGAAAAGCTTGTTAACATTCTAGAGGCCGCAATTAGATTTTTTGTCTTAAAGATATCTAGGTCAAGTTCGAATATGGGTCATATTAAGTCAGAAACTAGGTTACTAGGCCAAATTGAAGGAAAATCTTGTTAACTCTGTAGAAGCATCTTTTTTGGCTACAGCAGCTTGAAATTTGGTCAGACCTCTATCTAAATAATATCTAAGTCAAGTTTGAATATGGGTCATGCCGGGTTAAAAACTAGATTGCTAGGCCAAATTGAAGGAAAATCTTGTTAACACTCTGGATACTGCATTTTTATGTTGAGCATGTTGAAACTTTATCAGAATGTTTTTCTTGAGGATATCTAGGTAAAGTTCTAACAAGGGTCATGTAGGGTCAAAAAGTAGGTCACTAGGTCAAATTGAAGGAAAATATTGCTAACACTCTAGAGGCCGCAATGTTTGTATTAACAAAATCCAGGTCAAGTTCGAATATGGGTCACATTGGGTCAGAAACTAGATCACTAGGCCTAATTGAAGGAAAATATTGTTTACTCTGTAGAAGCATCCTTTTGGCTACAGCAGCTTGAAATTTGGTCAGAATTCTATCTAAATGATATCTAGGTCAAGTTTGAATATGGGTCATGCCGGGTTAAAAACAAGGTCACTAAGCCAAATGGAATGAAAATCTTGTTAACACTCTGAATACTTCCTTTTTAGCTTGTTGGGTCAAAAAGTAGGGCACTAGGTCAAATTGAAAGTAAATCTTGTTAACACTCTAGAGCCAACATCCCCGCATTTCAGTACTTTTAGTACTTTGATTTTACAAGTGAAGAAGTTGTAGTAATTAGAGTGGTCTGTCCAATAAAAAGACACTATGTAACTAGGGACTACGTGTTTGTATAAGGAGATATTTATGCTGCCCTGCTTTAAAGTTAGCTTTTATAGCGACGTGGTCCAGAGTTCGAGCTCTTGTCGGGACGGAATTTGTTTCAGCTTTCTTTTCTCACCTATATTTTCAGGAATGTAGTTCTAGATTCCAGCTACCTTGGAGCTTTTTTGAAAAGTGTAGAAATTAATCAACCTTAGAGCTTTTCTTGACAAGTGTAAAATTACCAAACGTCCGAAGCACTTATTAAAGCTGTGTCAACGTTTTCCTATTAACCCAAACCAGAGACCCTTAATATATATGTATTAATATGTCTCTGTGCCCAAAACACGGCTGGCACATTCTACGGCCGGTCTCTGACCAGGGACTTAAGTTCAAATGGAAATGTTTAATGTTCGTCTAAGGATTCAAATGGTGTTGTCAGCTATCGTTGTAATGTTTGCAGAGCTTAAATGTTCAAGGCTGTGGTCATTGGAGGCTATATAGTTAACGTCGTATTGGAGGTCTTGACAGTAAGCCTTATTAGAGGTCCAGTTACTGTCATAAGAGACTCTGTGACTGTCGCGTATGTAGTAGACGATTATGGTGTGCCCTAGTACAGACACTTCTTCTCTACGTCCCTGGTATCAACATACTGTACATTTTTACTGGATCTAGTTCCCTATATTTGGATCGCCATGTTTGTCTAACCAATGAAATGGTGGAGTTCAGTAGGAGGAAATTGTAATACACCTTGTCATGGCTTAGGGAAATATATCACGAGAACGTTAGTCTGTTTGCAATTATTACACTGTCTTCCCTTAAAAGTCAAACCCGGAAAACGGAATTTCACGGGAATGGACCTGCCGGGATCCAATATTTAAAGTTGGTTACCAGCTCTGACAAGGAAAACATAAAACAAACTAAATTTTAATTTTATTGAATATCGATAGATTGACAGTGTGTTTTAAATATACGGTGAATAATGTATTGAAAAAAGGGTGCTATCAATATACAATTGCAAACGTTTAGCAAACAATTTGTTGTGCCTCAGCAAAAGTTCAATGTGTCGCGAAAACAGACGATTCTACAAGAAAGGATTTGGGATCCTTTTGATCTTCTCCATTATTCTGTTGTTGTATGTGGCCGATCTTTTACCTGGTAGAAGTCACAAAGAGGAAAAGGTATCGTTGATTCACCTATTTAATCTAAAAAAATATATTGAATTATTCGTCCCAACGTGTATTCGCTACTACCAGATTCTTGATATATTCTTGTCTTCTTATAAGTTATAACTTCGTGCTCTGTTCTTATTTATAAATATATTAGCAATATACCTTTTTACCTGGTCACTTTTTAATTGGTGACTAGTTGTATGCATACAAATGAAGTGAATTTGCTTTTGTAAAAAATGACGAAAAAAAAAGAAACTATACAAATAATAAAAACTAAATTGACACATGTTAAATATAATTTCCAATTTCTTACTGAACTAATCTATAGTATATCTAGTCCATTTTCCATTTAAAACAATCACAGTTTATAGCTCACCTGAGCACAAAGTGCTCATGGTTAGCCAGTGTGATGGCCTGATGGCTGTCGTCATTTCTTTAAAGGTTATCTCTTACTAAACTGCAGTTTGGATTCTTACTAAACTTGGAAGGATTGATCCTTGTGTGATCCTCTGTCAAAGAAGTTCAAAGAAACTAATTCAATGCAGAACTCTTGTTGCCATAGCAACCGAAAGGGAAAAAAAACTTGAAATCTTCTTGTCTGAAACAGAAATTCAAGAGTCCCGAAATGAAAGCTAAAAACTCACTAGTGTGGTTTTGACTTGAGTAGGATGCGAAAATTCCAGTAGGCTAATTATCATCATCTTCTTAATTGTCATTTTTTGCTCACCTCCAATAGGCTCCATTTCTCACTCCGGTCCTAATTCATCTCTTTGTGATGCAGTGCAGTAAAACCAAAACTCATTCATTCTCTAACAAAATGATAGGTATAAATATTTCAGGTGAGCGATCCAGGGCCATCATGAAGTTATATATTACAGGCATCTTAAAAAAAATATATGCTGCATCAGGGCCTTTTTACCTTATATAAGTGACGCCGTTAAACGGTGTCTTCCCAATTGAAAAAACGTTTTTTTCCCAATTGGAAAAAAAAAAATTCCCAAAATCTAAAAAAAAAAAGAAAAAAAAGTGAAGTGGAATACACTATTAACAGATATATTTGTCTTGTTTAAGGTAATATGATTGTTTAATTGCATTATATAAACCAAAAGTCTTAAGTTATTGTAAAAAGGACTATTTATATAGCCACATGTTATATGTCTATTTTTTTCCAATTTGGCAAAAAATCGCGCTAAAATTTCCCAAAATGAAAGGCTAAGGCCTCTTCCCAATTTCTGGAAAAAAGGCCTTGTGCATTTCCCTTTTTAAAGATAAAGAAAGACTTTTCAATGAATCACTAGATAAAGCTACCAACAGTTACCATACTGAACCAACAATATAAATCAGTATTTACATGTATGGGAGGATACATCATCTATACCACAGCAGATGCAGACCCATTCCCAAATCAATAGATGCCTGACATAGGCATAAGTGACCCAATTTGAAAAAGAGCATGATGATTATAGGAAAAGGGAGTTTCAAATTCAACTTAGTGATTTCTTTTACATCAAAAGCAAAACAAGTTATAACCCTTTTCCACATACAATGATTCTGCAGCAGATGACTGAACATATTTTGTCAAAAAATAGGAAATCTCTAAATTGAATGGATAACCTATGACTAAAAGTGGTAAACATTGTGGCAAAGGAGAAATTGCTCGTTTTGTGCAATTTCTTCTTTTGTCACTATGTTTTCAAAAAGCCTTCTGCTGCAGAGGCGTCAGAAAGCATCTATATGAGGGAAAGATTTAAATTAAAAGCATTTATTAATCCCACTTGATGTCTTCAGTATTTACGCCATTTGTGTAGAAATTGTGAGCAACGTCCTTTTTCGCCACAATGTTTTTGAAATTCGCCTGCATCAAGTGGAAAAGGGTTAAAGGAGCTATTACCAAGCAAAACTCAAGTTTACTTCTAATTATCTTCGACTGCATCTGTTTGATTTCTCCATTGATAGCTCTTGAAATTTATATAGAAAAAAAGTAAATCTGTTTGTCATTATCATGCTTTGGGTTCAAAATTCTTGTTACAGTTACTTTATTAAGACATTAATTTTGCTCTTTTTCTACAGGATGACGATATTTTACTTCCTCAAATAGAGAAACTTCAGGAGTATTCACATAGGCAGTTGGCTGAATTGTATCACAGGTAAACTCACCACTTACGTTATTGACAAATTAAAGAAAATCGATTATATCTATTCAGCTTTTCAATCCATTTTGATAGTCTTGAAAATTCCACATTTCAGAAAGCTGATTATAATCGGCTGACTTGTGTAATGAAAGACTTTGTGTTAATGAAAAAATTGTAAAATTTTCTATTAATATTTTTCATTTGTTAAAATTTTGGAAAAAGGTTAAAAAGTAGCTACTACATGTACTTTAACCCATCATTACAACCAACGAATCTTCAGCAGATGACTTAAAATATCAAGGCAAAAGTGTGGAAAAGCTTAAAGATGAAAGAATAATTAATGAAATAATAGTGACAAAATAGAAAAATTGCTCATTTTGAGAAATTTCAACTTTTATCACATTTTTTTGGCAAAAGCCATCTGCTGCAGAAACATCAAAATGTGTCTGGGTATTGAAAATGGATAACTCTTTCCTAAATATAGGCGCGGCTAAGCCCCGCTTTCTGATGCCTCTGTAGAAAACATTGTGACAATAGGAGAGCATTACTGAAACCGAGCATTTTCCTCTTTTGCCACTTTTTGAAAACATTGTGACAAAAGAAGAAATTGCACAAAACATGCAATTTCTCCTTTTGCCACAATGTTTTTTTTTTCTCAGTAATTATACCTTCATTCATAGAGATTTTCCATGGTTTTGCTTAGACATTTTCAAATCCGCTTGCTGCAGATTTGTTGTATGTTGGAAAAGGTTTACCAGTAACCCTGTCCCACATACGGACGCTTACTGACGCCTCTGCAGCAGACGACTTTTGAAAAATTTGTGACAAAAGAACAAATTGCTCAAAACGAGCAATTTCTCTTTTTGACACAATGTTTTCAACTTGATTCAATATATAATAAGTATGTCTTTATTTATGGAGATTTTCCATTTTATTGTTGAGATGTTTTCAAAAAAGATTATATGTGGGAAAGGGTTAACTAATGATTGTGGTAATTTAAACATGTACAATGATTTCAGGTATATCAATACAGTACAAGTTTTGTGTCACCGTATTGTAAGGATAGGGAATCTGGAGGACGGAGGATGGGAGATTTGTGAAGACAAAGAGTACAGACCCATGCCACCTTGTCTTGTCTACTCATTTGGGTATATTACATGTGTTTAACATATTAACCCTTTTGCCCACTTGCATATGCATTCTAGTGCATTTGAAGCAGAAGACTTTTGAAATCATCAAGACAAAAGGAGAAATTGCTCAAAACAAGCAATTTCTCCTTTTCCACAATTATTTCAACTCTATTCAATTATTATACATGTAGATGTATTTTCACTTCAAGAGATCATTTTTTTATGTAGTTGTTTTCAAAGTCGTAAACTGCAGATATGATCATGAGGTAAAGGGTTAAAAACTCGCTATCAGAGGTCCAGATAAGGAAGGGTATACAGCTCTTTTCGGAATCGGCCGTGGTCGAGTGGTTAGTGTCAGTCGTGGCACAACAGTCATGGTGGAGTGCTCTTAAGCAAGGCACATTTTCTAGCTTAGTACTGGTTTGTTTACCCAGGAATCATGAATAAGTGAACTGTCACTGTGATATAACTGAAATAACGTTGAAAGCGGCGCAAAACCCCAATTAAAAAAAAAAAAAGCTCTTTTCCCCACAATATCTCTCTTACACCAACCAAACCCTATGAACTCAATGACTATTCTTTTGAGTACCCACATCATAGGGTTATTATGGTCAAATAAGGATTTTAAAACATACAAAACGGCCTTTATCTAGAGGTCTGCACTATGACTATGTTCCAGGAGGGTTGATGTTGTACATGTAACCATAGTGTTAGTGTTGGAGGTGTTAGCAAAATGTTCAAGTTCTATATTAACCCTTTCCCTCATATGACAATTCTGCAGCAGACGACTTTGAACATATTTTGACAAAAAAATAGAATATCTCTATAATCAAATGGATAACCTATGACTAAAAGTGGAAAACATTGTGTCAAAAGGAGAAATTGCTCGTTTTGAGCAATTTCTTCTTTTGTCACTATGTTTTCAAAAAGCTGTCTGCTGCAGAGGCATCAGAAAGCGTCTGTATGAGGGAAAGGGTTAACCAGTAGCTTTTTCTTTTCTCTTCTAGAAGCATTTAGACATAACTGTGACAGGCAAATTTTGAAAACATTGTGGCAAAAGTAGAAATTGCTCAGCCGATTTTTTATTTTTTTATTTTTTTCTTATCATTTCCATCATACCGGTAGAACAAATAGGGAGCAGACGACTTTAAAAAAATATATGCAAAAATAAAGAAAATCAATAATAAATATATATATTTTATTATTGAATGATGATCAATTTCTCCTTTTTGTCGCACTCTTTTTACAAAATCATCTGCATATGGGCAAGGTTAACCCTTTCCCTCATATAGACACTTTCTGACGCCTCTGCTGAAGACGGCTTTTTGAAAACATAGTGACAAAAGAAGAAATTGCACAAAACGTGCAATTTCTCCTTTTGCCACAATGTTTTCTACTTTTTGTCATAGGTTATCCATTCAATTATATAGAGATTTTCCATTTTTTGACAAAATATGTTCAAAGTCGTCTGCTGCAGAATTGTCGTATGAGGGAAAGGGTTAAACGAAATAAATGTATTTGTTGTGAGATTCTGTTGATACAATTCACGAAAGCGCTTGCTGGAAGCCTTCATGATTAATGTGAAGACCTATATGAGCCTAAAATGAACACATGTAAGTCATCTGCTTGTCAATCTTGACAGATTGGGTGCTGCCAATACTGAAACTTCACTTCAGTCCTTTGTCAGATATGTTTTCTTTTCCCCATTGCAAAACACTGGCAAGGAAAATATTAGAACATTTAGACAAATGAAATTATAATTTATAAGTTGAAATATTGATGGAAAAGGTGAATTTTTCAATATTTACATAAGTTAATTCTTCAGAGGGATTTTTTTTAGCTCATATAAACTTTTATGATCACCCTGTGTCTGTCTTGTCTCAATAACAATTTGTTTAACCCTTTCCCTCATACGACAATTCTGCAGCAGACAACTTTGAACATATTTTGTCAAAAAATGGAAGATCTTTGTAACTGAATGGATAACCTATGACTAAAAGTGGAAAAACATTGTGTCAAAAGGAGCAATTGCTCGTTCACTATGTTTTCAAAAAGCTGTCTGCTACAGAGGCGTCAGAAAGCGTCTATATGAGGGAAAGGGTTTAAAACATCTTAATTTAAACCACTAGGAAAATTTCAACCAAAATTCAAAGGAATGTCCTTTCAGTGGTACTTTACAGAGAATACTAATATATATGTAAACTCTTGTTGTTGTGGTATCAGAAAGGTTGTTAACCCTTTCCCTCATATAGACGCCTTCTGACGCCTCTACAGCAGATGACTTTCAAAAACATTCTGGCATATATGGAGAAATTGCTCATGATGAGCAATTTCTCCATTTGCCAAAATTTTTTCAACTCTTATTTTTCAATTATCCTTAATTTTCAAGAACTTTTCCATATTTTTGCGGGTATGTTTTGAAAGTTGTCTTTTGCAGAATTATTGTATGTGGGAAAGCGTTAAACAACAATGTTAAATATTACACCTCTCCCAAGACTGCCTGTCCTATTTTAAGATAGTTTGGCAGAAATGATACTCCTTCAAAGTCCTCAAGTGAGCAATACAGAGCCACTTTGCCTTCTTGTTTTCCACATACAACAAATCTGCAGCAGACAACTTTGAAAACATATTGACAAAAACATAAAAAATCTCCATAAATGAGATTTTACTTATTAAAAAGAGTTGAAAATTTGTGGTAAGAGGAGAAATTGCTTGCTTTGAGCAAATTCTTCTTTTGCCTCAATGTTTTCAAAAGTCGTATGTGGGAAAGGGTTAAAGGTCATCTGTATCAGGAAAAGTATTAGCCATTTACTTACATGTAGCTTTTTGTCTTCTTTCAAAACAACATGTATAACAAAATCCGAAAAATAAAAAGCTACAATTTTGAAGCAGAGTTAAGAACACTGTAAAAAAAGGAGAGATTCTTGAATTTTAGCATTTTCTCCTTTTCCCCACCATGTTCCAAAGTCGTCTGCTGCAGAGGCATCAAATGTCATCTGTATTATAGAAACTTATTAATTAAAGATCATTTTCCGATATATTTCAGCATAAATTACGACTTCAGTTTCGATGATCACATGGCAGAGAGATATAACTGCGAGGTTCACTCATTTGATCCAAGGTAAGAATAACATTTAAATTCCTATTGCAAACATTGCTCTTGCTACAGCTGTTTATTATATTTGGGTTATAAACATGCTTACCAACCTTTTCTCATTCTCAAGGGGGAGTTTCATGATCTCAAAGTAGGAGATTGGGGTTTGAAGGGGGAGATTTTCAGTGCAATGAATTTAACAGTAGAACTTTTCATGATAGAATGGAATTTAGATAACTTATAATGCAGGAGACAATACATTGTACTTCCAATATTTATAGGAAAAGAATAAAATAGACTAATTTTGAGAATGTTTTCTATTCAACAGAATATTTTCAACTGTATGTTAGCATTTAAATAATATTTTGGCATGTTTTCAAATTCATGCATTGATATTAAAAAACACTTTTAATTATGGTTATCTAGAAAATCAAGCAAGTTGTCTGTTGTGTCAATGACTTTTCATATTGCATCCAAGAAAGAAAAATTTAAACCTTTAAATTAGACCTACTTTTGAATGAAATATTGAGTACCAACGAAATCTTTGTTAATCTAATGACACAGGGAGAAATCATTTAGTTGACAGAAACACATTGTTTTGAACTTGTTGAAAGAAAGGGCCTTTAATCAGTGACAATTTGTTTAGAAGTGGATGTTACAAAATGGTTGTAGTAATTTGCAGTACATTCATATCTTCATGATTTAATTTTTTTTTTTTTTTTTTCCGAAAATTGTGAGTTTTTACCTCACGATCGTGAGAATGGGGTTACCCTATTCAAATCGTGAGACTCATGATTGAATCTGGAGGGTTGGTAAGCGTGGTTATAAATATGAAATCAGAAGACGAAAGGGTACATAAACATCAGATATGCAACTATGCTGTCATTCGCAGATTATTTTTCATTTATGAACGAAAGCATATAATTGAGCCATACTCCAATGTAAACCAACCATGTAGCATTTGCAAACTGTCCAGAGCCAGATCAGTACTTGGACTTTGATCTGACTCACAACTTTTCAATTATTAGAAGGACTCAAGAAACTTCGGATAGCCTGAGTGCAGATAAATCTTTATCTACATTAATTTTGTCACAAAGGCTGGTTTTTTCGGAACACTGAGCATTTGAATATTAGTCTTCTGATTGGAAAACATTTAACCCTTTCCCTCATACGACAATTCTGCAGCAGAGGACTTTGAACATATTTTGTCAAAAAATAGAAAATCTCTATAATTTAATGGATAACCTATGACTAAAAGTGGAAAACATTATGGCAAAAGGAGAAATTGCTCGTTTTGAGAATTCTTCTTTTGTCACTATGTTTTCAAAAAGCTGTCTGCTGCAGAGGCGTCGGAAAGCGTCTGTATGAGGGAAAGGGTTAAAGAAAGGAGAGGAATCTGAATAGATAACTTAAATTTTAGGAATATTAAACACCATTGTAAAAGCAAAAAAGAAGGGCTTGACTATTTTAAACATTTTCAATATTGGAAAATATTTGTGCAAAAGAAGAAATTGCTAAAAATGAATAATTTCTCTTTTAAGCTCACATGAGCTCCATGTGGGCTTTTCTGATCACTCGCCGTCTTTTCTTTATCTGTTTGTCAACAATTATTCAAACGACATATCCTCCTTTGCCAATTGGTCAATTCCGTTCAAACCTCTGGTAAAACACCAAATAAATGTGATCCATGCGCTAGTTGCCATGGAAACAGAGTAGATAATCTTTAAAGATCTTCTCCTCTAAATTAGGATCTTATAATTCAAAATAATTTGTTACAGATGATCATCTGATGACCCTCGACAAAAAAGCTAAAATGAAGAATGTCCTTAAAAAATGGTGTGCTCCCAATAAATGATTATTTTATAATAAAATGTATTTATGTTTACTCATGTGAGCGATATAGGGTCTTCTTGTTTCAGAATGTTTTGCATTTCTTCATCAAAATATTATTTCCCATTTTCCACAATTTCCCTTGTGTTTTCAAGTAGATGTATTATATCTGGTAAAAGTACAATAGAAAATGACAATTTGACTCATAAGCAGCAGACAACTTTCGAAAACATTGCTCTAAAAGAGAAATTGCTCTTTAACCCTTTCCCTCATATAGATGCTTTCTGATGCCTCTGCAGCAGACGGCTTTTTGAAAACATAGTAACAAAAGAAGAAATTGCACAGAATGTCCAATTTCTCCTTTTGTCACAATGTTTTCCACTTTTAGTCATAGGTTATCCATTCAATTATAGAGATTTTCCATTAATATATATAAAATATGTTCAAAGTCGTCTGCTGCAGAATTGTCGTATGAGGGAAAGGGTTAATCAACAATTTTCACTTATAGAGATTATTTTTGATATTTTCAAACTGTTTGCTGCAGATTTGTTGTATGTTGGAAAGGATTGAATTTTAATGTTTTACAGTATGGATATGGAGGAAGGCAAGAGAAAGCCTAATCAATGGTTTCATCGTGTTGGACTATCGGATAGATCAGAGATATTACAAAATGGATGGAAACTGGGCACTTTAAATGAATTAATGTCATACCGGGAACATTCTTTGGTGAGACCTATATAAATACATGTACAATGTATATGAGAGGCACATGTACTCCGGGCAATCAAACTTGGTGTATTTGTTACATGATGTCTGATTCAAGTGTATACTTTTTGTCAGAAGTTTCTCGAAAATCTCTTTGTTTCACTACTACTGTGTATTGCACATTAGACTGTGCAGATGCATCAAAATGCGTCTGCATGTGGGTAAGGGTTAAGGGGTAAGGGTTAATATCTATATTTAAAAAGTAAACAAAACTGACAATGCTTTTGCCAAATAAGATGGTTATTATGATTTTGAAATGACTAAAATACTAATAATGTTTGGCCAAAACAAGGCCTGGATGAAGTAGAAGTGATCAATATCTGTTGATGTTAATTTTTTTAAATTTTAAAACTTTTACCACATAAAACAAATTTGCAACAGAAGCCTTAACAAATGAAGGTGTTCATTTTAAACAATGTTGCAAGTGTAGCAATTGATGCAATTGTCATGTTTTGATAATGTTTTAAAATGTGTCTGCATGTGGGGAAAAGTATACCAATATAACATATCTGAGCAAGTCACCACCGGCAAGTATAATTTGGAGGAATTGTTATCAATGGACAAGTTTAAAATTAAGCCAAGTCTTTTCCTTTAACTTAGAAAACAGCAATATAATAGGACAATATTTTACCATGTCACTTAGCAGTTTAACTTGATTGCAAATAATTTGAAACATTTGATCATATTATCTTATCTTAGTCTCTGTTAATATGTTTGTTATCGTTGTCTATTTTCAGACAAAGATAGATGTTCTGAAGGTTGATGTAGAGAAGTATGAATGGATAGCTTTGCGGCAAATATTTGAATCTGGGGGACTGAAGAATATCCGGCAGTTAGTGATTGAATTACATAGTGCAATTGTTGGAGAACCGTCGAAACAGGAATATTTTCTTGCTCTTGGAATTTTAAAACACTTGTACGATGCTGGATTTAGGATATTTTATTCTCATCGAAATTTATGGTGCAAATATTTATCAAACTTTGAAGGTATTGATGAAGTAGGATGCCATGAAGTATCATTTGTTTACATTCCATAAAGAGTAAATTGTGCCTTTTCTCTTATAAAGATAATAATACACAACGAAAAAAGGCCATAAAGGCCCTGTATTGCTCACAGGAGGTAATTAAATTTTGAATTTTTACAGTTGCTTTAAAAGAAGAAGATTTTTAAAGTTTGCCTATAAAACTTCCTCACCCCCTGGGGGCCTTAATTTTGAGATCGAGGTCATCCATTCAAAGGTTAATTTTTAACTGCAGAATGCTTGGGCCTAAGGTCCTCATAATTAGCAGGGAGTTCGGGCATGACCAGTAGATGGCCCCTATGAATTTGCGGTATTGGTTCAAGGTCACAATATGGAGAATTTGCCTGTCATTCTTCTTTTGCCAAAATGTTTTCAAAAGTTGTCTGCTGCAGATGTGTTCTGATGTGATACGACAATTCTGCAGCAGATGAATTTGAACATATTTTGTCAAAAAATGGAAAATCTCTATAATTGAATGGATAACCTAAAAGTGGAAAACATTGTGGCAAAAGGAGAAACTGCTCATTTTAAGCAATTTCTTCTTTTGTCACTTTGTTTTCAAAAAGCCGTCTGCTGCAGAGGCATCAGAGAGGGTTAAATAGAGATCAACAAAATACAAACATATCAATTTTCTAATTTTGTTTGCCCCTGTAATCTTGTTTTCGGAGGCATTTAGTTATTGCCCTGTGTTTTGCAGACACTTGCCATTGGCCATATTTTGATTACCTATCAAAGATGGGGCTTTCGTATTCTTTGTGACAAGACCTTTCTAATGATCTTTCATCAATGATCTTCACGCAACTTGTTTGTAATGTAAGCTTGTCTTGTGGTACATGGACTTGCATTTTGTCAGTTGTATTTGTTTCTCATGCTTACTCCTCTTCAAAATTGCCTTGGTGGTGAAGTGGTTTACAACCTCCGCCTGTGAGTGAGAGACAAGGGTTCAATCCCTAGTCGATCATACCAAAGACCTTAAAAATGGTAGTTGTGGCCACCTCCTTTGCGCAGTGTTGCGGGAAGAGCATTACAACTGATGCATTCGTGTCAGGATGAACTTACCAGCAGTGCTGGTAAATTACCCAGAAAACACCGTGTTGTCATTGAAATACCTTTAAACGGTGGTGTATAACACCAAACAAATTCCTCTTCATTTGGTATCCACTGCAAAAGGCTGATTGGATGATGGTTTGGCATTGTCAACCTTGAAAACATCGTAAGCAGAACTATGCGAAATCTCTAAAATTAAAAAAATATAAAAAGAGTTGAAAACATTGTAGGAAAAGTGAAATAATGCTTATCATGAGCATTTTCTCCTTTGGCCAGTCTGTTTTTAAATTTTGTCTGCTATAGATTCTAAAAAGGATTTCAGAACATAATATATACACCTTTTCTAGAGCTCTTTTCCAGTAAAAGAATTATTTTTATTTTTAATCATTGCAAAATTGACGAGACAATCACAAGTTTGTGTAGAGGCACATGACATACAATTTGAACAAATATATACATCCAGAAATTTGGCACTTTTCCAGAAAGGGGATCTGGCAATTATTAGCATGGCTTACTTGTTAACCCTTTCCCACATACAACAAATCAGCAGACAGAAAACATCTAGGCAAAAATAAGGAAAATTTCTATAAATAAAAGTATAATTATTACATTAAAAACATTCTGGTAAAGGGGCAATTTTTCTTTTGCCACAATGTTTTAAAAATTCTCCTGCAGATATTTGATAATAACAATTTGCGACTGCATATGGGAAAGGGTCAATACTTATCATGCCCCATAGACTTTTCTATTACATGTATATAAGAGGTAGTTATGAACTATTTTTGTTTATATTTAATGTACACACTAATTGGTTGTAGGCATTTTGATCTTTTTGTTTTATCTAATAATATTTATTTCAATAAATACTATATTTTTTACAACAATCACGTTTTATTGTCATTTTTAGCCTGCCTCGGTGTCGGCATTGGCGTCGCACCTTTGTTAAGTTTATTGTACCACTTCGCTTTTTAGCTCAAGGCGAGTTATTGTGATCACCTTTTGACGGGCGTGTGTTGTGTGTCTGTAAACATCATCTCCTCAGTAACCAGTGGATCAATTTGGATGAAACTTCACAGAAAGCATCCTCTCAATGAACTCTCCAAAATTCTTAGGATCCATGCAGAATTCTAATTTCCATGGCAACCAAACGAAAAAAAAATCTGTTCCTTGGGTGACCCACTATCAGATTCCTTCAAGCCATGTTGATTGGTAAAAAATCATGGCCGACAGAGGGCGGGGATTTTTTGTCTTATACATGTATGGCCATAGTGGAAACTTTAAAAATCTTCTCCGAAAGTGTTAGGCCGACTTTCAAATAGTTTTGTAGAAATGTTCCATGGGTGACCCTCTATCAGATTCCTTCAAGCCATGTTGATTGGTAAAAAAATATGGCCGCCAGGGGGCAGTGCTGCTTTGCCTTATATTGTTATAGTGGAAACTTTTTAAATATCTGGCCTATTTTCACTATCTTGGCTGACCCTCAGATTCCTTCAAGCTATGTTGGTTGGTCAAAAAATAGGGTCACCAGGGCGCGGCGCTGTTTTGCCTTACATTCATCTAGTCAAAACTTTAACACAATTGCTAACAGTAGAGTCAAATGTGGAACTGATGTGTACCTTTTTAGCCCACCTGAACCCGAGGCTCAGAATGAGTTATTGTGACCGTTCTTTGTCCGTCAACATTTCGCTTCAAACAACATTACTCGTAAACAACTTGGCCAATTTCTATTAAATATTACAGGGATGTTTCTTGGGTGGTGCCCTTTCAACGTTGTTCAAGAATTCAATTCCATGCAGAACTTTGGTTGTTGTGGCATGACAAATCAGTAAAATCATATTGCATAATTTAAGTGAGCGATTTCAGGGCCATCTTGGCCTTCTTATGGTTGCCATGGAAACCAGGAGTCTGCATGGATCCAAAAGATTCATAGGAATTCAGGAGAGGCGTTGAGAGGATGCTACCTGTGAAGTTTCCTAATTGATCCACTTGATACAGAGATGTTGACACACGCACAACGAACAATTCTCAATGACATTAGCTTGACTGTCTTTAAGCCGGTGGAGTTAAAAATCTTCTCCTCCGAAAGTATCTGGCTAATTAAGATTTTCTTTTGTGGAAATGTTCCTTGAACCTCTATCAAATTCCTTCAAGCCATCTTTAATGGTCAAAAACATGGCCGCTAGGGGGCGGGCCGTTTTGCCTTTTATGGCTATAGTGAACACTTGAAATCCTCTCCTGAAAGTATCTGGCTAATTTGCAAGTCATTTTGTGAAAATGTTCCTTGGTTAACCCTCTACCTGATAACCTTTATCCATGTTGATTGGTCAAAAGACAGGGGCTGGGGCTGTTTTATCATTTATGCACAGTGTAGATTTAGAAAAGTATTTCCTTAGAAATTGAATGTCTGATTTTGAGATACTTTCTGGAACATAAACACTTCTTTGGTGACCTTGTATGTCATATTAATTTGTCAAAAGACTGACAACATAGGGTCGAGTTATTTCGTCTTGTGGAATTGGAGCTATACTAGTCGTCTTCAGCATCTTGCATTACCTTACCCGATCGCAAGATGAGTTATTATGGTTGACATGACAAATCACATACATAAACCCAGGTGAGCGATACAGGGCCATCATGGACATTTTGTTTATTAATTTAAATGTGAATAAATAAAGATGAAATTATAGTGACCTTTTTCTTATTTTGCCATAATGTTTTCAAAAGTTGTAAGGGTTAAAAACAAGAGGCCCATGCTCTACTGGCATTGATCTGGCTTGTTTCAAAAGCAACCAATATGTCATCAATATTCAAATACCATCTAAGTTTGGTGAAGATCAGATAGTAAATGGAAGCTCTATTGTGTTCACAAGCTGTATTATAGCAATTTTGACAATTTCAAGGGCCATAATCCAGCCATGCACGGGTAGATCTGGCCGTTTTTTAGAAATGAACCAAACTCTCATGGATATCTAACTACTGTATAAGTTTGATTGAGATACAAAAATAAGGACTGTATCATGTTAACAAGCCCTATTATAGCAATTTTGACAATTCCAAGGGTTATAATTCAGTCATGCATGGGCGGATCTAGCTGGTTTTGGAAAGGAACTGAGTTCTCATGGATATCTAATTATTGTATAAGTTTGATTGAGATACAATAAAAAATAACGACTGTATTGTGTTAACAAGGTCTATTATAGCAAGTTTATGACAATTTCAAGGGCCATAATCCAGTCATGCATGGGCAGATCTGGCTGGTTTTCGAAAGGAACCGAGCTCTCATGGATATCTAACTACTGTATAAGTTTGGTTGAGATACAATCAAAAGTGAAGACTGTATCGTGTTAACAAGCTCTTTTATAGCAATTTTGACCATTTCAAGGGCCATAATCCAGACATGCATGGGCGGATCTGGCTGGTTTTCGAAAGGAACAGAGCTCTCATGGATATCTAACTACTGTATGAAATCGTGTTAACAAGAAATTGTTTACGGACGGACGCACAGACGGTCGACAGACAAATCGCCACGATATAAGCCCTTCTGGCCTTTGGCCAGTAGAGCTAAAAATGTTAACACAGAAATTAAGTTGATGTTTATGTACATGTATTTAATTAAAAACCATGAAATGTGTCAAGTGAAATGGATGTCTTGATACCAAATAAGTGAGGAACTACCTGTTCCAGAATGTTCTATCCATTTTCATAAGATTTATGCTTTTCTAAACAAAAGCTCCTTTGACATCCTCAATTAGCAGCTGTTTTAAAATCACTGTGGAGTACAGTTCAATTACATATATCAATAAATGTAATATCCATTCCTTGTCATAGAAAAAAAAATGGTTGCAGCTGTCATACTTGTGCAAAACCTGTTCACTGTGACTGCTTTTTAATTCTGAATGTCGAGGTAGAAAACATTGGTAATGAAACAAACATCTGATCTAGTCCAAGTGCAGATTTTTTATCTTAATGTGAACTATAGTTTCCTTCATTAAATAATCAAATTTAAAATCAGTTGAGAATGGCAAGTAAACAGTGTAGACCCTGATATAAACACATGAATATACAGGATGCTACCACAAGTCTGACAGTAGAATTTCTAGCAGTGTGGTGAAAAAGTTATATAATTTTAACCCTTTCTCACATGCAGATAACTTTTAAGAAAATTGGTGCAAAAGGAAAGATTACTTATTCAAGGAGCAATAAATACTTTTGCCTTAATTCAATAATTATATCTTCATTTAAAGAGATTTTCCATATTTGGTAAGAGGTTTTCAAAGTCATTTACTGAAGGTGTGTTGTATTTTGAATAGCGGTTTAACCTGCAAAAAATCATAATCGAACTTTGCATTGGTCACATGCATTGATACACGACTACCGACCCAATTTCAAAGGAATCCACAAAAATAAACCAGAACAAAATAAATGCATTTATAAACCTTTTCCACATACAAACAAATCAGCAGCACACAATCTTGAAAACATCTAGGCAAGATTATGGAAATTCTCTATAGGAGAAAGTTCAATTATTCAGAAGATTCGAAAACATTGTGGCAAAAAGAGAAATGACTTACCATGATCAATTTCTCCTTTTGCAACAATGTTTTTAAGTCATCTGCTGCAGATGGGTCAAAATGTGTCTACATATGGGAAAGGGTTTAAACAGGCATATTAATTTAATGAAATACATTCACAACATGATAACTTCCGACCACAATCCCATTTTGTCTCGCTGTCAATGTGCTGATCCGGAGTAAAGTTCGGTTTTAGAAAATGTAACTGTTGAGAAGGATTGTCTTATATTTTTAGACTGCTGGACCTGAAATAAAAACAAAATAGCTTTTATTTTCCCCGACAGAGACAATACTTATGCAAGTGTTGTGAGAAAAGAAAAAGAAAACATCTTATCTGTATACATAAATACTGGCTGATTTAAAAATCAATGTCAATTGAAACAACTGACCAGATAAAATGGTGAAGTCTAATTCAGACCTCTTTCTACGCATCTGCAGCAAGCAACTTTTCAAACCCAGATATTTTCAAAGTTGAATGCTGCAGATTTGTTGCCTGTTGGAATAGGTTAATTAACAATTAAACATTTATGGTACGATGCTCACTTGTAGTAGAGTGCCGATCAGAAATATTGTCTCAAGTAAAATATTTCTAAATCACAGGAGTTACTCATCAAAACAAATTATTCATTTATCAACAATGATCGATCATCTAACAAGTATTGTATTATCTTCCTTGTTTTGATACTTTCATTCTGTTCTTGAACAATTTCTTTATTTCAAAGTTTAAAACATATCATGTGTTAGCAAAAATTGAATGAGAATTCCATATCACAACAGAAAATCTATATTGTTAACCCGTTCCCACAAATAACAAATCTGCAGCAGATGACATTGAAATATTCTTGGGGGAAATACGGAACATTAATATGCAAGTAAAACTAGAAATATCACTGAAGGTGATAAATACCCCCAAAACAGCACCTTGACTCAAAATATGGCTTCTGACTGACCAACAAAAGGGCCATAACTCTGTAAAGTAACATGCAATTGTAAAATCTTTATGATATGCACATCTCCTCTTGGTATAGAAGCTTCATGTAAAATTTTATTGAATCCCACCCAGTGGTTTGTAAAAATAGGCCGGACAAAATATGACCAACAACTTAATAAGTAAAAGGGCCATAACTCCGTAAAATATCATGCAATTGTAACCCCTTTAGGAAATAGGCCGGACAAAATATGACCAACAACTTAATAAGTAAAAGGGCCATAACTCTGTAAAATATCATGCAATTGTAACCCCTTTAGGAAATAGGCCGGACAAAATATGGCTTCCGACCGACACAGTGACTCCTATATACCCCCCTCAAAAAAACTTTGTTTTTTGGGGGTATAATTATTGCATGATTTGTGGCAAAAGGAATGAATTAAAAACATTGTTTCAAAAGGAACAAGTTAAAAACATGGTAAATGGATAAGCAATTAGACCTTTTGCCACAATGTATCCTGAATTTAAATTTCTTTGTAAAAAGAATATTATTAGACTAAACATTTCTGATTAACAAATGTTGATAACCTTATGAACAATTTCTCTTTTTGCCTTAATATCTGTATATGAGAAAAGGATGATTCCATATCACAACATATTACTTTAATGTTAACCCTGTCCCACATAAACAATTTTGCAGCAGACAACTTTGAAAATCTCTCTAAATGAAAGTATAATCATTGAAATTAGTAGAAATTGCAAAAAGAGAAAAAGTTCAATATGAGCAATTTTTCAATTTGTCAGAACGCTTTCAAAAGTCATCTGCAACAGGTTTGTCTATATGTGGGAAAGGTTAATTAATGCATAGATCAGCCAGTATCTTTACTATATATGTGGGAAAGGTTAATTAATGCATAGATCAGCCAATTTTCTTTACTATCTGACCATGTGAGTAAACAATTTCATATTTATTATCTGGATAAAGCAAAAGTCGAGGAAGGTTGTTGATTGATTAATTAGAGTTTAACCCTTTCCTCATATAGACGCTTTCCGACGCCTCTGCAGCAGACGGCCTTTTGAAAACAAAGTGACAAAAGAAGAAATTGCACAAAACGTGCAATTTCTCCTTTTTCCACAATGTTTTCCATTTTTTGTCTTAGGTTATCCATTCAATTATGGAGATTTTCTATTTTTGACAAAATACATTCAAAGTCGTCTGCTGCAGAATTGCCATATGAGGGAAAGGGTTAATGCCATTATCAACAACTTTTGAGTTATATCATGGTGGCCAGTTCACCTACCCATGTGTTTCCTGGCTTTCTCAAACCAGCACTCCACACAAGTCTTTCCAAGCAACTGGCTGCTTTACCACAGACAATGTTAGCCCATTGGCAGAAAACACTTTATGCATTGACTTTTGAGGAATTTTGGTTGAGCTGGGACAAAACTCACAACACCTTGATTGACAGGCCTTGCTGCTTCCCACTGAGTTACTTCAATAAGTAAGAAGAAGATTTGTATTTATGTCATCTTCCAGTCATTAATGTTGATAACATTCAAGCTTTATTCATATCAGAAAAAGTAGATGTACTTCAATAAGACACAAACAGAAGTTCGAAATTGGATATATACCTGATAGAACATGAAAGTACTTACATTATTAAACCATCTTGAAACATGAATTAATTTCTGTTTATCAAAATAAGTAAGGTTTTTCTGAAATTAAAAATACATTTATTTATTAAATCATATCCATCACCAAACATCTTAACTCTTTCCCATCTGTACACAGATCTGCAGCAGATGACATTTGAACAAAGTGAAGCAAAGCAGAAACTGTTCATGATGATGTTTTTAACTATTTTCAATAAAAATAACTTCCATTTATAGAGATTTTCAATACTTTTGGCAAGATGTTTTAAAAGTTGTTTACCTATATGTGTTGTATGTGGGAAAGATTTAACCCTTTCCCTCATATAGACGCTTTCTGACACCTCTGCAGCAGACTGCTTTTTGAAAACATAGTGACAAAAGAAGAATTGCACAAAACGTGTTTTCCACTCAATTATGGAGATTTTCTATGTTTTGACAAATATGTTCGAAGTCGTCTGCTTCAGAATTGTTGTATGTGGGAAAGGGTTAAACTCCCTATACAGCAGAAAACATTGTGGGATCAAACTAATTCAACAAAAGCCAATGGAAGGCAATTCCAAATACAGCAAGAAACATGTCGCGGTCTGAACTTGTACACAGTTAGAGAGATTATATGTTAGCGGCCCAGTTAGCTCAGTCTGTCAAGTACTTGCCCTGAAAGCGAGAGGTCCCGGGTTTAAGCACGGGACTGGCTGCATGCTTTTCTCTCCTTGTGACATACATACATGTACCTTTTTGCAAGACAAATCTCAATTTCAGTCCTGCATTGTTGGATAAATAGTAAAACCAACAGTCAGCTTCATGCGATCCTAACTCCTGTAAAGCTAACCTCAAGACACTATCAAATAGTCTGTATCAAGATTGTAGATACAATTTAACGCAACTGCAGTGGTTAACTTTTGAAAACATTGTGACAATAGAAGAAATTGCTCATGATGAGATTATTTCTTTTTGCAACAATGTTTTTAAATTCATACAATTTTTATAGCCTCATTTATACAGATTTTCCATAAAGTTGCCTTGATGTTTTCAAAGTCATGTGCAGAAAATTTGTTGTATGGGGTTAACTTAATTAACCCTTTCCTGAATGAAACAAATTTCCAGCATAAAATTTTGAATATATCTGGGAGAAACTATGGAAATACTCTGTAAATGAAAGTATAATAAATGAAAGGATTTGCAAAAATTGCAAAAGAGAAATTTATCATGAGCAATTTCTACTTTTGCCACATTTTATTCAAAAGAAGTCTGCCCATGATGTCATTAAAGTCTCATGATTAACCCCTTTCCCTCATATAGACGCAATCTGACGCCTCTCCAGCAGACAGCTTTTTGAAAACATAGTGGCAAAAATAGAAATTGCTTAGAACGAGCAATTTCTCCTTTTGCCACAATGTTTTCCACTTTTAGTCATAGGTTATCCATTCAATTATAGAGATTTTCTACTTTTTGACAAAATATGTTCAAAGTCGTCTGCTGCAAAATTGTCGTATGAGGGAAAGGGTTAAAACAAAGAGATGCTCTAACACATACTCAGCTGTTGATATTCAGAAGAATACTGACAATATTCTAATTCTATTTTCAAATGATATTCGTCAGCTAATTTTCAATGATTCATGAATATTCTTAGCCAATTTAATAATATTATGACATTATTTATAGATTAGAAAACAACTGCTTATTACACATAACATCCTGAACATTTTAAAATGTAACTTCAATACAAAGCTGAAATTGCTTGTTATAAGCAATTTCTTCTTTTCAGATATTTATTTCTCTCAAAAGTCTCCGGAGACAGAGACATAAATTACTGCCTGTATTAGGCAAAGGGTTAAGGATACTACTACGGAGTGAGTAGTGTCACTGACCAATGTACTTTCGTATCAACGACACTGGTAATAGAACAGTCGTTAAAGTTAATTTACTGATTAGTTAAAAATCTTTTAAATATTTCATATTAAACTACAAAATAAGGCTAAAGATCTATTTAAGAAATGTGATTGGACTCATCAAATAGGATGTTTCAAGTGGATCTTTATTGAATTATGATCCAGTAAACAAATGGTTGTCATTCTATAACTTCAACAATATACTGTTGTTTCAGAAAATGCCTACAAAGTATTTGTCCAATGATGCTTTTATGTAATAAATGATGTACTCTATTTCTAGAAACAAAATCCTTTATTTACTCACAAGTACAGGATGCAGTCCATAATATAAAGCCAGATCTACAAGGGTGAGTCGATGAGCCAAAAAATATACTTTATCTGTTAGGTATATATTTAAATCCTGAAAAATATCAATTACAAATGTTTCAGTTTGGATTAATATTTAGCATCTCCATCTGACAAAAACCAAATTTAAACTTTTCCAGCATACAACAGATTAACATATATGTAAAACAAGAGCTGTCATTAAAACTCTGTGCTCAACTATTCCAACGCTTATTACCGGAAGTAATTGAAATATGGACAAAGGGCAATAATTTGCTTTTTATGCTAGATAGAGTTATCTAAGTTGATTATTTATATAGTTGTGATGGTTGGGAAGGGTTGTAGTTACAATAACTTCAACAGCATAAGACAAATAAGGGTTTTTGAACAATGTTGGCAATTAATTACTTTAAATATCTCTTTCTACAGTAACTCTCCATTACTGAACACAATTTCCAGTTCAGAGAGATGTCTTGATAGTTGTAAATTGTATGTGATGTCAATGAAAATACAGGAATCTGAGGAATATTTTAAAAAAAATACTGTTTCCAGCCTAGTTCACAACCCTTCTATATCAAACTGGCAAATAGTCCTTGTCTCAAAGGGCCATGCTGGCCCTGGATCACTCACCTTATTATACAATGTACTGCAATGCAAAACACATCAAGACAAATATTCTGAATGCAACCTCCAGTGTTAACAAGATTTTCCTTCATTTGGCCTAGTGATCTACAGTATATTTCTTTTCCTGATATAACCCATATTCCAACATGGACTAGATATCATCAAGACAACATTTTGACAAATTTTCAACTTGCTCAAAGTAAAAATGCAGCCTCCGGAGTTTGAACAAGATTTTCCTTTATTGACCTTGTTTTTTACCCGGCATGACCCATATTGGAACTTGACCTAGATATCATTCAGCTCAACATTCTGACCAAATTTCAAGCTGCTGAAGCAAAAATACGGCTTCTACAGTGTTAACAAGATTTCCCTTCAATTTGACCCAACATGACCCATGTTCGAACTTGACCTACATATCATCAAGACAAACATTCTGATAAAGTTACAAATGCTCAAATTGAAAATGTGGCCTCTAGAGTGTTAACAAGATTACCCTTTAATTTGGCCTAGTGACCTAGTTTTTGAGCCGGCATGACCCGTATTCGAACTTGACAATTTCAAGCTGCTGAAGCAAAAAATGCGGCTTCTACAGTGTTAACAAGATTTCCCTTCAATTTGGCCTAGTGACCTATTTTTGACCCAATATGACCTATATTCGAACTTGACCTAGATATTTTTAAGACAAACATTCTGACAAAATTTTAAACTGCTGAAGCAAAAATTGCAGCCTTTGGAGTGTTAACAAGATTTTCCTTCAATTTGACCCGACATGACCCATGTTCGAACTCGACCTACATATCATCAAGACAAACATTCTGATAAAGTTTCAACATGCTCAAGTTGAAAATGTGGCCTCCAGAGTGTTAACAAGATTTCCCTTCTATTTGACCTAGTGACCTAGTTTTTGACCTCATATAGCCCAGTTTCGAACTTGTCCAAGATTTGATGGAGATGAATGTTCTGATAAACTTTCATGAAGATATGATGCAAAATGTAGCCTGTATTGTGTTAACAAGCTCATATGTTGAAAATGCACGACGCACGGACGCCGGACAAAATGTGATCACAATAGCTCACCTTGCACTTCGTGCATAGGTGAGCTAAAAATGCGTTAACTTGTTAGGATATCAGCTGGAAAAATGAATTGATTTGACATCACATACATAATAGAAATGTGCTGTTGAAATATAGGAAATACAAAATTGAAAATGAAAAATGTATTTCTAAGCTGTCAACAAACAAATTCATGGAAGTACATGTACATCTCTGAGAATCAAGTGAATCAAGTGGAAGCAGCTTTTTGATTCAGACTCACACTTTTTTACACATAGTCAAGTCCCAGTGATAAAATATATACCAAATGAGAATAAAATTATTGAAAAAAAAATATTATATTTAATAATGATATTACATAATTATATGGCACAAATGTTTTTTAGTCAAGGTGTCAAATATTTCACAGCAAATATTCCAATCTGGACAGAATTGAGGCTACAAGAAATTTTGAGACAGTCATCTACCTTTAAAACTGCTAACTGGTCAGCTTTTGCTGTGCATCTATCAGACTGGCTAACTTTATATTCTAACCATTGGTCTACAGCTGCTCTTTCTTCTAAAGATATTCCTGAAACAATTTAAACTAGAATTGTTTTTGCAAAAAACAGATGTCTCCCCTCAAATATCTGTCAAAATCTCTCAAAACATTCCAACCTATAAATTTGGGACAGATATGGAGCGGACACGAAATAAAGCCTCAAACCTTTGACCTTCAAGCGTGACCTTGACATTGACCCTATATTGTCGAGACGCGGGTTCTGCACGTCGCCTTGATGAGGTAAACATGTGACCCAAGTTTCATGAAAATCCTTCAAGCCGTCTGGGAGATATGGAGCGGACACGAAATAAAGCCTCAAACCTTTGACATTCAAGCGTGACCTTGACCTTGACCCTTTATTGTCGAGACGCAGGTTCTGCACGTCGCCTTGATGAGGTGAACATGTGACCCAAGTTTCATGAAAATCCTTCAAGCCGTCTCGGAGATATGGAGCGGACACGAAATAAAGCCTCAAACCTTTGACCTTCAAGTGTGACCTTGACCTTGACCCTATATTGTCGAGACGCGGGTTCTGCACGTCGCCTTGATGAGGTGAACATGTGACCCAAGTTTCATGAAAATCCTTCAAGCCGTCTGGGAGATATGGAGCGGACACGAAATAAAGCCTCAAACCTTTGACCTTCAAGCGTGACCTTGACCTTGACCCTATATTGTCGAGACGCGGGTTCTGCACGTCGCCTTGATGAGGTGAACATGTGAGCCAAGTTTCATGAAAATCCTTCAAGCCGTCTTGGAGATATGGAGCGGACACGATTTCGGACAGACGGACAGACAGACAGACAGACAGACAGAAGGACAGACAGACAGACAGACGCCCAGGACAAAAACAATATATCTCCCCTGTATACAGGGGGAGACATAATAATAAATACTACCTTAGATAAGACAATTTTAAAACATAATCCATTAAATAGTATTTTCAGAAACTTTTCGATTAAAATTATCTACATTATTGGAGAATCTTAACAGAACAAGAGGGCCATGATGGCCCTATATCACTCACCTGATTTAATAGAACTTCAATAGTTTTCAAAGTTTTTACTCTATACATATAAGGAAAACAAGCAACCAAATGTTTTGCAACGGATCAGATTTATTTGAATAACCTTGGTAGAAGGTCACCCAAGGAACATTTGTGCCAAATAATTTTTAAATCAGGCAGGTGCTTTTGGACAAGAAGATTTTTAAAGATTTTACAATGCACATATTAGGAAAACAAGCCCCGCCCCTGGCGGCCATATTTTTCAATGGATCAAATTGATTTGAAAAATCTAGGTAGAAGGTCCCCCAAGGAACATTTGTGCCAAATTATCTTTAAATCAGGCCAGTACTTTTTGACAAGAAGATTTTTTAAAGATTCTACAATTCACATATACCGGTAAGGAAAACAAGCTCCGCAGCCTGGCGGCCATGTTTATCAATGGATCGGAAAAAATTGAACAAAGTTGGAAGAGGGTCTCCCAAGGAACATGTGTGCAAAATTATTTTCAAATCAAGCCAGTTCTTTTGGACAAGAAGATTTTTAAAGTTTTGGCAATTTCCCCCTTTTGATGCCGCAGCAATCAAAGTTCTACTTGGAATTAAATTCTTTGAACAACTTTAAAAGAGGACCACCTAAGGAACTTTCCTGTCAAGTTATTTTGAAATCAGTCCATTGGTTTAGTAGAAGTCATTTGAAGTGCTGTTCCCTTATTCTTCGAATAGTCAAGCTAAAAAAGCATTGATATATATAACAAAAGTGAAGGGGCCATTGAAAAAATCCAAATAGGATGTGTTTTGGAAATGCATTAAAATCCATCCAACAGTTACTGAGAAATAGTTCAGACATGAATGATGGTTTTCCTTTCCCTCATACAGATGCCTTGCAGCAGACGACTTTTGAAAACTATGTGGCAAAAGGAGAAATTGCTTACAATGAGCAATATCGCCTTTTCTTTTGCCACAATGTTTTAAAATCTATTCAATAATCATTATATTAGTATCATTTATAGAGATTGCCTGTATTTTGGAATTGATTATTTCAAAGATGTCTGCTGCAGATTTGTTGTAAGTGGCCATAAATCTTTATGAAAAATGTCTACCTGGCTGACTAAAAAGTGACTGACCAACCAACCAACCTCAGTCTGCCAAATTAGCAGTGGTCCATATTACCATAACGGTCCTATGGTCCCTGGCCAGTAACATTTGGTTCGGACAAGTGAAAAATTTCCTTTGGCAAGTGTAATTTAACATATAATATATAGCCTCACCAAAGATTTATGACTTTCGGGCCAGTGAATATTGAAAGTTAATTTCAATGACTGAAACCTATATACCTCCCAAACTTTTATTTGTTACAATTACACTTGAACTGAAACAACAGGTCTGACATTCAACTCACCTAATAGTTCCGATTTCTCTGCTGCTCTAGTAAGATGTTTCGAAATTGTTGTAAAACCTTTCCTTGTCCCCGTTTTTCCTTTCATAACAGGTATCTATGTATTAAAAAAGAGAATTTACATTAAACATTTTGTTTTCTTATTCATCTCTGTAGTGTAATCTTTACTATTTGCAATGTGAAACGACAAGCATTGTCTTGAGCTACATTATACATATCCAACAAAATGTTCCTTGTTTAATTTTAGAAAAAATCCACTAATATGAGTAATTAACTGTCATGTTAATTTAAAGCTAAGGCTAAAAAAAAAAATATGTGTGGTTCAGGTAACATTGGTCAAAGAAAAAGGGTAGGTAGGTAGGTAGGTTTTTTTTGTTTTTTTGCTTCCTTCAGAAGCAAGTTGTCTGTTGCAAGTTATTACAGACGTAAGTGGTTACAAATGTGTGCTATATGCACATTCAAGACATCTTATTAATATATGCAATAATTCTTGCAAAAACTTCCCCAACAGTAGATGAGTTGATGACTGCCTTCATAATTCGTTGTGAAGGGCCATGGACGCGTTTTCTACCGTCACGGCGAACACTATGGCCGCCGCCATGTTTGTTTTATTACGATCGATAAACGTTTTCCAAGCGTTTCAGTTTCGTACTCAATTATTTTAGTTCCCAAAATCGATAAAAATTTCTAGGGTCGGCCCCAAAAAATATCACTAAACTTAGTCTGGTAGAGTCCGGTAGAGTCTGGTCGTCAAATACCCCATTATATCACTGTTTTGTTGTGTTTTTGTATTGAAATGAATGAAATAACGTGTTATTGTATCATATAAATAAAAAAATAAAAGGTATTTGCCTATTTTAGTTCATTTTCGAGTGAATATAGATATATTATATGCGTGAACACGGACACTGGTAGAGTCTGGTCATTATTAAGCAATAAATACAAAGTTTTATACGATTTTTAAGTTATAAAAAGTTTAATTTGATTTATATGTGTCATATTATATATTTATTTCTTATATTATTTCAGCTGATAATCGGCAAAATAGTGGAAGATTGAGGATTTTTAACGATAACATTGTGTTTCGTAAATCAAAATGGCTGACGTGAAATTTCCGTTTATAATGCGGCCCTATCATACATCCTGAACAAGTAATACACTAAATTCTCTCTCTATTATGGGCCAACTAATTGATTATAGGTGTGATCAACAGATTAGTGTTATAATTACCAAGATTTTAAATGTATGAAAACTACTAGATTGGAATAATTTTATGTTTTATATGTCATTAACATTAATCAAACCAAATGCTTAGAGAGCTATATACTTACTTAAAAGTAATGCATATCAAATTGCAGGATAAATTGAGTGACATCGACCAGAGTACATTATTTTTTGTTCCGACGAAGAGTTTTCGACTTGTAAAGCTGTTGACATATGTTTTCAACAAGCCACAAGAGTTCTTTGCGCGAAACATTTGAAGGATAATTCGGTAAATAAACTCAGTAAGTGTCTTCCTCAACCGGAGGTTAACCGCATTATTTGTAAACTCTTCGGTCCTAATGGTATCTTAAGTGCTGAAACTGCAACCTCATTCACATAAATGAACCAAGAAGTATCCAATACACATCCAAATTTGACATATTTACAACGGATACTTACCAATTTGGAGAAGCATATGTTTCTCCCCAAACTCAAACATCCCTGGCTCCCACAACAATGGTTTAATAATGCAAATGAGTCGTACAACCATGTTATCAAAAGGACGACAAACTGGGTAGTCCAGAAATTGCCCGACATAATAGAAAAATTAAAAGAACTTGAACAGTGTCAAACTCTTGATGTGAGAGGCGCATTGCACGAGTCAGGTAAAAATTGTTTGGCGACACAAGTGTCGGTGCTACATGTATCTCATGTTACATGGACACAGTTAAATCCTGACCAGAGATCAAGGCGATTTATGAAATTATTGAACTTTAAGTCGCATCACATTTCAAAAATCACATCAACAGATAAGCAACTAACATTACCCTCCATTACGAGAATTGCACGAAAACTCGGCACGCGCAAACGCCTTAAAAATTGCAAAACATACACAATTGAAAATAAAAAAGACCGATTGTATTGAAACACATTCATGTAAAAAGGACTGCATATTTAAGTTGCAAACCAACAACAATATATTTTTTATCAATCATTCGTTAATACCTGTATGTCAGTAGTACATTCGACATTTTCAACAATAATTCCTCTATATCTGTCTAAAATGTTAATGCTAGGACAAGGTTTAAATTTGAGTACTGGTTATGTCACCAGGAAGTAGACATAAAGAAGCGGAAAATATAAACCAAAAACAATGAATAAAAATTCCAAAAAATGGAGCTCTGTGTTGGGTCTTTTTTGTTAACCTAAAATGAGATCACGTCACCAATTAGAAACGAATTGAATCAAACACACCTAAATCTTGAGGATACAAAATAAACTGGCATACATCTGTTAGAGATTCGGGTTGAGACAAATGCGTTAAGGGAGAATTCCTAGTTTGTCCTTTGCATATCACTCGATTTAATAGCGAGCTGGCAGGGGAAGGGCTCTATATTGACTTATTAGTTTCGTGGGTAATGTTGCCTTGGCCCCGGGTTCACATGCTGCCAATGTCTGCATGCTAAACACCCTAAGCAAGCACGCTCAACAGTGGTGCAGACACGGCCGGTAGCTGGGTGCTGCTGCTCGGCCATGCTTTTGATCTTTATCAAATGAATGTACATAGAACCAAAATCATAGAATAAAAAATTAAAAAAATGGAGCTCTGTGTAGGGTCATTTACGGCCCGGGTCCTCGTCAGGCGCACGGGCTCTATTTTGGTAACCTAAAATGGAAAACATAGAAAAAAAATCCAAAAATGATATAATATAGATCCAAACATTAAATTTTGGACCATGAGAGAGTTCCTCCATGTGTTGTGGCCTGAATACAATATTTCGCAAAATGCATTTTATGAACTATATCAGGATATATATTTATTTTTCAAGTTAAAGTATTTTGGCATATTTTTAAAAAAAAAATGCAAATATGGTTTAGTTTGATTCTATTTTTTGCGGAATGTAGTCTTTAATTTCATATGAATTACATTGTACTTTTAAGTAAGTATATAGCTCTCTAAGTATTTGGTTTAATTAACGTTAATGACATATAACGACATAAAATTATTCGAATCTAGTAGTTTTCATACATTTAAAATCTTGGCATTGTTAAAATATAATTATAACTATAATCTGTTGATCACACCTAATCAATTAGTTGACGCATAATAGAGAGAGAATTTAGTGTATTACTCATTCAGGATGTGCGATATTGCCGCATTATAAACAGAAATTTCACGTCAGCCATTTTGATTTACGAAACACATTGTTATCGTTAAAAATCCTCAATCTTCCACTATTTTCCCGATTATCAGCTGAAATAATATAATAAATAAATATATAATATGACACATATAAATCAAATTAAACTTTTTATAACTTAAAAATCGTATAAAACTTTGTATTTATTGCTTAATAATGACCAGACTCTACCAGTGTCCGTGTTCACGCATATAATATTTCTATATTCACTCGAAAATGAGCTAAAATAGGCAAATACCATTTATATTTTTATTTATATGATACAAAAGCACTTTATTTTATTCATTTCAATACAAAAACACAACAAAACAGTGATATAATGGGATATTTGACGACCAGACTCTACCGGACTCTACCAGACTCTACCAGACTCTGTTTAGTGACACCGAAAAAATAGGGAAGGTAGGGTTACCTGAACCACACATATTTATTTTTTTAGCCTAAGCTGCTTTGTATTGCTGTCAAGGTGTAACTATAACTACATATTGTAAAAGCTGCATAAAGGTTAAACCATAATCATTTCCCACATACAGACGCCTCTGCAGCAGGGTTTTACAAGTCACTCCACTATGAGAAGAAGCAGATGCATGAGTGCAATTACAGATGCGTTTTGAAAACATTGTAGCAAAAGGAGATGGTTCTTGATCCATTTGCCACAATGTTTACACATTTATTCAATACTATTTACATACAGAGATTTACCATTCCTTTGCCTCAAGGTTTTCAAAATTGTTGTTGTTCACTAATAATGTATATGATCACGTGACTAATAAACAAATAAAATGAAAAGTAAATATTGAAATCGATTTGTGTGCTACATTTTTATTTTCATGCTGTAAACAGCATTAACAAATCTGAAGCAGATAACATTAGAAAAAGTGCAAAAAATCCACAACACTGGGAAGAAGAGGGGGCCCTAAAAGCGCCGATGTAAATTGCTCAACAATGTCACTGACATATTGGACAACAACACAAAGAAGACCAGTTACAGTCAGTAGCAAATCTCTATGGTCTATAAAGTCAAACATTGTTCCACTTATTTTATTTGTTTATTTTCACAGTTCGTTTTACTAAATTCTACCTTTTCAGGTCCATCGTATGTTATTTTACTACACTTTACTCCTAAATATTCTGCGAGAGCATGGATCGAGTCGCCGGTTTCCACCATCTTTGAAGGGAGTTAATATTATAATTTACGAAATAAATAAAACATTTTTGGCTTTAATTTGATCACTCAAGCTGATTGATATATTAGTCATAATAAAGATACAAATAAAAATTGATCTGATTTGAATTGTAAGGGTTTTTCGGTTTTGTGTTTTAGTAAGTTTCCAATGAAATTTTTTCAATATAATTCGCTTATATATTTCTAAATGATACCTCCCTGTAAAAAGTCACATGACTGACCATGTGATAACTGTCAAATGTGCACTCGATATAGCTGTATTATCTCAGTGACTATGGATCTAGTGATACGGGAAGTGCGATCGGACGAGATTACAAGAATTTCTGATTTAGAATCAGACTGTAAGTTTTTTATTATTTATTTAACCCATTAACAGATATGAGCCGTAATCAACATTATAGCCTTTGCGTAAATGTAATAATGTATCGAACCAGATCAGCCTGCGCAGATCGCGCAGGCTAATCGAAGCCGACATATTCCATATCAGGGGTATAGAGAGAATAATGATTCCTGAAACAGAAAATCTACGGGGGCGAAAATTGATCTGATTTGAATTGTAAGGGTTTTTCGGTTTTGTGTTTTAGTAAGTTTCCAATGAAATTTTTTCAATATAATTCGCTTATATATTTCTAAATGATACCTCCCTGTAAAAAGTCACATGACTGACCATGTGATAACTGTCAAATGTGCACTCGATATAGCTGTATTATCTCAGTGACTATGGATCTAGTGATACGGGAAGTGCGATCGGACGAGATTACAAGAATTTCTGATTTAGAATCAGACTGTAAGTTTTTTATTATTTATTTAACCCATTAACAGATATGAGCCGTAATCAACATTATAGCCTTTGCGTAAATGTAATAATGTATCGAACCAGATCAGCCTGCGCAGATCGCGCAGGCTAATCGAAGCCGACATATTCCATATCAGGGGTATAGAGAGAATAATGATTCCTGAAACAGAAAATCTACGGGGGCGAAAAGTGTCTGTCCTGCATGGTTAGCCTGCGCGGCATGCTTCGGCTGATCCGGCTGATCTGGATCGATACTTTACACAGAGTCCACAATGTTGGTTTTCTCGCGGGACGGCTCATATGTTTACATTTCTTTTTCTAAAAACATTGTGGCTAAAGAAGAAAATGCTGATCATGCAGATGCGTCTACATGTAGCTGAGAAAAGAGCACACTCATGCATGAGTAAATTTAAAGTTGTGTCAGAAGTAAACAACAAAAGATCCAGACACATACAAGTTTTGATTTTAGACAGCGCGAGTATACTACTGACAAGAAATTGCTTTTCTCTTGCAATGTTTTATTTATTTTTCTTCAAACGGGTCTTCTGCGAGAGAAGTTCATGTCGTTTGAAAAGCAAGGCAGATACATCTTTGTTATCTGTATTCCTAAATCGATGGCTTTCAACTACAGCTGCAGAAAACTTTGATGTATATGTATACACAATTAAGATGTACTCTTTTGATAAAGATATGAAAGCATGGCGTAAGATGTAATCTTTTGATAAAGATATGAAAGCATGGCGTAAGATGTACTCTTTTGATAAAGATATTAAAGCATGGCCTGAACAGAAGAATGTTATCGTTTGCAGCATTTTTTCTACCACAAATATTATAAAATATCGTCTGTAATAGAGGCATATAAAGACTGAGTCTGGTGTCTTGTATGCCAAAGTTAACTCACTCAGCACTCAAATAAAATGATTTTCAAACACAAATAAGACCTATATTCATTTTAAATTATAGTATAAGCATCACATTCTCGTTAACTGTATAGTGCATACTACTTTACGTAGGTTATGTTCCATTTAACAGTTTTCCCAGAATGTCTTCATCCGTCCCTCATTGAACAAGTATAATGTATCATCTTCTGATATCATTCTCGGATTTCAAATACATCGTATATTTAAACCCCGTTTTTCTTTAGAAAGGTATTATTTTCCCAAAAACATTTTAAAATAGTCCCACGTTGGCTGTAGAGTTTCGTCATAAAGTCTTATCAAAAGCAGAGACATATAAATGTATTTATATGTCTCTGGCCAGAGCCAACTGGGTGCTCCTTCTGCAGCTTTTAATAGAGCACGGGCTGTATATTTCAAGTTCTTTCCGTTCACTGTATCAACTTCTATACTGTTTGCGACAGAAATTCTCTATAACTTTAAACCTACCTCTACCGGAAATACCTAAGTTTTCAAGATGTTTTAGCAAGATCTTCATATTTAGTTTTCTTCAGCTCATGCAATAATTTATACAGATATAGATGTTTTCAAAATCTTCTGCTGTATATCTGATGAGTAATTGTATTGTTTAAAATCAGAAAAACAAAGATTGTCGTACGTGAAATGATGCCAGCAACAATTATTTTAAAACCTCTTGTAAACAGTTATTTTGTATGTTATGGTCGGCTTTTAAAATTAGCCGCTATTTGGAGAATAATGCATATGCGTACACTGAACATTCATGCGAGCTTTTGCATCCGCAAAATGTCACCAGGGTTTTCACGGTCTGCATATATAAATGTGTATGAGCCGTCCCGCGATAAAACCAATACTGTGGACTCTGCGTAAAGTATCGACCCGGATCAGCCTTAGCATGCCGCGCAGGCTAACCTGGACAGACACTTTTTACCTCCTGTGGATTTCTGTTACAGGAATAATTATTCTATAACTCTATCCACCTTAGACGGAATGTGTCGGCCCTGATTAGCCTGCGCCGACTGCGCAGGCTGATCTGGGTCGATACATCTCGCAGATTCCATAATGTTAGTTTTTTCTCGCGGGACGGCTCATCTTCGGAAAACATTGTCTATGTTATGTAAGGAATTTGTTTAAATTGTATAATTTGCTATAAAACTTGTAGTTTTTATGCATTAAAATATATTGTATATATGTATGCTCATCATTATGTAGGTATGTTATATATACTTAAATGCATCTCCTGGCAAAAATAAAATAGCTGCGCATCATAATATTTTTGAATGGCAATAAGGCCTCAAAATCTCCAGATGCGTATTATTCAATGTGTGGTAAATACTAGGTGGTATAAGGGTACACATAAATAATCACTGGCCATTAACAAACATAATGTGTTTTGACTTTTTATCTAGTAAACATCCATCCTTAGTTCACCAGATCCTACAAATTCAGTAATTTACCAATAACTAGATGCGTGGCCCTCTCGAGGTTCTGTGGTATACATGTTTGCTAAAGAGATGAATATTGTCATGCAGCAGTTCAGCCTACCTTTCATTATAGACCGTTTATTATCTGGTCTACTTGAAATGCCATTTTAACTTCCCCACATATGTAACAACTCTACAGCAGATGACTTAAAAAGATGTAGGAACAACTATAGAACCTAATTATTATTGTATAGAGTTGAAAACATTGTAACAATAGGAACTTGCTTATCATGAGCAAGTTCTCCTTTTGCCACAATATTTTCAAAAGTCGTCTGCTACACATGCTACAAAATATGTCTATTTCTGGGAAGAGGTTAATTGTCGTCGGCTTTGAATAAAATATTAAAACTTTTGGAAAAGTGACAATAAAGGCTTATTTTTGTAAAGAATTGAAAATATTTTAAGGAGAGGATAGAATTATATAAAATCTCATAATGTATATCCTTCATGCATCAGGGAAAGGAATGGCAAACGTAGAACAAAATGCAATGACAAGCCGGTAGGCGACGTTGGATTCGCCTTGGTTGTGGGTCCTTAGCAACGAAACTCAAACGCGCACACCCTGAGCCCGTATGGCACCTGTTCACCAAGTTTCATCGGAATCGGCCCGTCGGTTTGGGCTGCGGAGCGTCGCTTTACAAACAAACAAACATACAGACAGACAGCCGGAAAAGCCTGACAAAAACGGATATCTAACGAAGCAAATCCCAAAAGCAATCATAAGATATATGAATATTGTCTTGAACAAAGTGGCATTTTTACATGTCGTAACCGGAACTTAATGTTATCACAAGATTTTCCCAATATATCGGAAACGAAATAAAAACATTACCGGGCAATTAAAGCGACCAGGCCTTTCAAACTCATTGTAGTTACTCTTTAACAATCAATAAAACCGCTTTGACGTCTACTTGCCATTGTCACGCCAAATTGGTTTTTACCTTAAATAATGCATCGACTAATTGTTGAAACGTTGTTCAAATTTGTATAAGTGATTTTCACTTTTTTTTGATTCGCGCTTATCTTCAGAACTTTGAAATTAGCTAGCATTGCAATGCACACACTTGTAGGAAAAGAAAACAGGCTGACAAGTGCAGATTTATCTCTGTCTGGGTTGTTTACTTCTCGTTTCTTTAACCCTTTCCCTCATATAGACGCTTTCTGACGCCTCTGCAGCAGACGGCTTTTTGAAAACATAGTGACAAAAAAAAAGAAATTGCACAAAACGTGCAATTTCTCCTTTTGCCACAACGTTTTCCACTTTTTGTCATAGGTTATCCATTCAACTATGGAGATTTTCTATGTTTTGACAAAATAAGTTCGAAGTCGTCTGCTGCAGGACTGTCGTATGAGGGAAAGGGTTAACTGTTTCCCTCATACAACAAATCGCCAGCAGACAACTGAGAAACCGTATAAACACATCCCTAAAATTGAAAATATAAATTTCAATTGAGTTGAACACATTATGGCAAAATTATGAATTGCTCATTACAAAGCAATGTCACATTTTGCCATAATGTTTTCAAAAACGGCCTGCTGCATATGCGTCCGAATGTGGGAAAGGAATATTGATTTCCGACTCATCTATAATACATCAATGGGTTCGATCTGATAATAATATAGGATCAATCGTGAACGTTTAAGTGTTGCATTCTGAGTTTCTAATTGATGTATGTGTGTGCTTCAGCGATTGTTATAATATAAATTTACCGACTGCCAAAAACCCTAGCAGAGTAGATTTATCCATATTGTGCATATAACCTTCTCAAACGTTGACGTGTTTCTTAGCAGTATATATTATACAGAATTGTCGTGATTGGAATAATAGAACTGTTATAAGTAGTGGTAGTAGTGGTAGTAGCTACTAGTAATAGTTGTTTTTGTAGTAGTAGTAGTAGTAGTAGTTAGTAGTTAGTAGAAGTAGTAGTAGTAGTAGTAGCTGTAGTAGTAGTAGTATAAGTAGTAGTCGGTAGAAGTAGTAGAGGTAGTAGTAGTAGTAGTAGTACTAGTAGTAGTAGTAGTACTAGTAGTAGTAGTAGTAGTAGTAGTAGTAGTAGTAGAAGTAGTAGTCGGTAGAAGTAGTAGTAGTAGAGGAAGTAGTAGTAGTAGTAGATGAAGAAGCAGTAGTATAAGGGAAATAGAAGCTAGTATTATAATGTTTTGATATCTTAATCGTTGAATCCAATCGCAATTTGACACATTTGCAGTAGACGACATTTGAAAACATTGTGACAACAGCAGAAATGTTTTCAAATGTCGTCTATATTCTTTACTTATTCTTGCATTAAAAGTGATATTCCATGTTTTACAGATACGTATTCGAAGTCTTCTGCTGCAGATGTGTTGTACACGGGAACGGGTTTTAATGAATTACCGGATAATGAAGGGGCTATTCACTAGATGAGATTGAATACGCGTCTTTATAACAGTTTTAATCGTAATCTACTCTCATCGACAACTCTTATCTTGTCTTGTCAGGACCTCTTTCCTGTTGTCATAGATAGCATCAACCCTTTCAATGAAAGAGACAATGTTTTACTCATTTACAAAAAACTAAAATGTTTAAACATAAACATGAGACATATAAGAATATGTAGAGATGTGTTGATATGTTCTAATGACGAATACATTTCTTAGGAAAAACAACTCCTAACCCTCCATTAGACTATTTAATTTGTGTTTTACCGTGTAATCCTTTAAAGTTCTTTACGAATGAATCGATTTCGCAGCTTCAGCGTGTCCAGCTTAAAAAAAATACAGTACGTTAAAAGCAAGAAGATCTATTGCCGGATTTGCCCCCTTTTTGGCAGGAAGGTGTCCCGGGTTCGATCCCCAGTCGCTGCACTACGGTCATGGTGAAGTGCCCTTAGGCAAGGCACATTTTCTAGCCTAGTACTGGTTTGTTTACCCAGGGATCATAAATAAGTGGTCGTCGCCGGAATATAACTGAAATAATGTTGAAAGCGGCGTTAAACCCCAATCAACCAACCTTTATGGCATGTCTTTTCAGAAGAGTATGGACTATTAAACCAGGTTCAAGACCTGTAGTGTCAGAATGCTATTCCGGGCCAGGACAATTTCAATCGTGTATTGCTCAACAACATTAACCTGTTAGTGTATGAATGCTATTTCTGGCCTAGACAAAATCAATCGCGTATTGCTCAACAACATTAACCTGTTCCTGACCTTTGTTCATAGTTATGTATTACTAGTATGCCATCCTTATGTTTTCATCAAATTCAAATTGTGTGTTGTTTATCCAACCTATGTTTTTTTAATCAAACAGATCAGACTTTTGATGAAAATGCATACTTCACAATGTATTCCCCACAACAATAGTTGTGCATGTATATCCCCGCTTAAAGGTTAGGTTCAGGTCTTCTTCTGTTTTTGAGTTGTAAACCTAACAAAGGCACCAGGCTCGTTATAACAGTAGTATTTCTATCAGCGTAAACACTATTGATAACTCATATTGTAGTACATCAATAAAGGGTCTTTTTGGGGTCATTGTTTTGACTTTACAATTGAATTGTCATCTCTTATCAGATTGGGAGAGAGGATCTTTATACTCCGGGATTACTACATTCCTAACGCATCTGGACTGTTTATATAACATTTTCCTCACATAAAGTAAATCTGCAGCTGACGCCTTTGAAAGTATCTAAGTAAACAATCATAAGAAGTGTAAGTATAAATAGTGAATTGACTTGAAAACATTGCGGGAAAAGAAGAATTTGCTCATCGTGAGCAGCACACATGCAGTATATGACTTTTAAAACATCAAGGAATAAATACGAAAAGTCTCTAGCAGTATTAGTGCAATTATTGAAGAGATTTAAACATTGTGGTAAAAGGAGTAATTGCTGCATATATCAGCATTGTTTTCGTTTGCCAGAATGTTTTCAAGATTCGTCTGCTGCTTATGCGTCAAAATGCGTCTACAAGTGGGAAAGGGATACATAAAGAATTATTTCTGTACTGTATGATCTTAGGTTTACCAAGTAGACATCATGTCTTGATGTTTCATGTTTTTATGTGATGTATTGTATAGTTTGTATTTGATTGTATGATGATGTTTTATGTACACGTCAAACGAAATAAACAATGTTCTGTTCTGTTCTTGATAGTATGGGTTGGAATATAGAAGTAACTACATATCTGAGCTCTAGATACGTTTTCTTGCTGTGGCTTTCAATTTGCACCTGGTGACATAAATATCAAAGCGCTGATAGCACTGATGAGCGAAGGACATTCATTATTGTGAAGCCATAAATGCGAAAACCCGCCGCATGTTCTGAAAGCGACTGAACTCCAGATACCCAACTGTCGAAAAAAAAAATCAAATTTTAAGAAAACAAGTGTTATTTTTGTATTTGGGGCATTAAAATATGATAACTGACATATTACATACCCGTATAATCGGTGAGATTTTCTTGTTTTCGATACTTTTTCCATCGCAAATTCTACCCTGTCAGTAACGGGGTAAGTATTTTTAAATAGGAAACCCCTGCATCGGGACATTTGAAAACGACTCAAGTTCACTTTATTGATAAAAAACGATACATTTTCTACCCTGGTTTTACTTGGATAACATAAAGAATAACATTAAGTGCGAATTCTTTTTTTTTTTTTTTTTTTTTCCGTGCCATCTGGATTTCAGTCGCTTTAAATCACTAGTTGACACTTTACCCTTTCCCTCATATAGACGCTTTCTGACGCCTCTGCAGCAGACGGCTTTTTGAAAACATAGTGACAAAAGAAGAAATTGCACAAAACGTGCAATTTCTCCTTTTGCCACAATGTTTTCCACTTTTTGTCATAGGTTATCCATTCAATTATGGAGATTTTCTATGTTTTGACAAAATACGTTGCCAAATCGAACCTTATTTCGTGGGAACTCAAAGAAATCGTATCATGTGTATCAAACCCGGGACCTTTGATACACGAGGCCGACGCTCCACCTAAGCCACTATCTCCTACTGTGTTAATGCCCGTTTTATTCCTCAGGTTATCCCGAAGATGAAGCCGCCAGCTATGACCAACTTGTCTACAGACACAGAGAGGCACGAGAACTGATGTTGGGATGTTTCTTGGCAGATTTTCTTATAGGCGTAAATATATATATATATAAAAACCATGAAAAAAAGGAAAACCAATGGATAGAACATTGGCGCACTGTGTGAATTCAGACACACCTGTGTATCCACACAGTCTGATGTGTATCCACACAGTCTGATCATTATCTAAACTATCCGTCCCGCAATACAATAAACGCCTCGTTGATTCATGGTTTAATATAGAAAAGTATCATAGGAATGATGGGAATGCGTGTATGGGTAAGCTGAAAGTATTTGTCCTAGATGAAGTAAGATTGGCGTCCTATAGGTAGCATAACTCATTTGACCTTTTTGTTTAAATAAACAGCCACCAAATACATGTTCAATACACCACTACATATACGCCTACATATTTCACTTGAATTTACAATCGTATTATTATCCTTATTATTGACAAGATTTACTTAGTCACTGATAAGGTTTATGCAACAACTATTATACATTATTCTCAAATGATGTTCAACGTCAACGTCGCGCATAAATGGAAAGGTTACTGTTATTTGAAGTGGTTTACAAGCATATTAGGGATTGAATACGGCCAAATATAAATTGTTCCTGGTTAAATGATTATGATATATGCACAGTAAACTACACGTGAAGAATGCGTTGTTGGGATCAGAAACACTTCAATGTTATCACGATTGATTGATTGATTGTTTGGTGTTTTACGCCGCTTTCAACACAATTTCAGTTATATCACTTCGTATCCTGAATAAGTAACCAGCACTACTGGTCCATTTATCCTGACACCAGCCAGTCAGTCGTAATGCTAACCCTGCAACCCTGAGCGAGAAGTAGGGCAGCCATTACTATTGATTTCTCGAAAACGCATACATTGTAAATAAAAAAAATCTGTTGTCTCACATCTATTTTCCGTTTGCTTCCATGGTACTTTTATGATTATATGGCGAACGGTGACGATTCTGATCAGACTGCTAGGAGACGCGAGCTGATTTGAAGCTTCACATGTCGCCAAGTCCAGGCACTCGCTTTTTGTGTAACATGTCTCATTTAACTTTTCCCCAAATACAACACATATGTAGCAGACGACTTTGAATAAACACAAGTAAATGTATAAAAAGGAAAATAATAAAAGTTTGATTATTGAACCTAATTGCCCATTTGCGAACATATCTCCCTTTTTCACAATATTTTCAAAAGTCGTCTGCTGCAGATGCAGATGCAGCAAGGTGCCTCTGCAAGTGGGACAGGGTTAAGCAATGAAGTGTTAGACTTTTATTAAATAAGTTTGTTTGTCTTTCAGTTGATCTGTGCCACTCGGTATCACGGTAGAACGCTAACTCACGAATCCATGAGTATGCACATACCGAATGGAGGTAGGTTTGTTGGCATAATGTGAACAGCACAACCTCTATAGAGACACATCTATCGGAGGCGGAGACTACGCAATACAGTCGTTCTCGAGAGGTGTTGCTCTTTAGAGGTTGGGCTAACACGTTATCTAAAAGGAAAAGCATTTTGAGGCATATATTGAATGCAGGCAACTTTCGTTTCCCCCAAAGTTTTCCACTCTTTCCCAAAACAAAGACACATATTGTTTTTCATATTTCGTATGTCGTTTCTTTTTCGAAATATGTAAGAAAAACAATATTTTGATAAATTTCTTCTTTCCCCACAATGTTTTCAAAATGTGTTTGCTGTAGATGCGTGAACTATCACCATTATTGTGGAAGAGGCTTTGAACGCTTTGAAATCATAATTTATATTTAAAAAAAGGGAGAGGATGACTTTGAACAAAGTAAACTGGTATGTTTTCTTTCTCGAATATCTTGATAGGCAAATATCTTGTGGTTACGATTTGTTGTCTAGGGATTTGTTAACATACGACAGATTTGAATTTGCATTTTATCAGCAGCGTTATTCATTCCTCTCTTTTCAGAAAGTGTCTGTATTCATTCTGTCGCCGTCCGCCCCACGCATAGACGTCAGGTAAGAATTCGTTAATTTAACCCTTTTCCTCATATAGACGCTTTCTGACGCCTCTGCATCAGACGGCCTTTTAAAAACATAGTGACAAAAGAAGAAATTGCACAACACGTGCAATTTCTCCTTTTGCCACAATTTTTTCCACTTTTTGTCAAAGGTTATCCATTCAATTATGGAGACTTTCTATGTTTTGACAAAATACGTTCAAAGTCGTCGGCTGCAGAATTGTCGTATGAGGGAAAGGGTTAACTGTAGGATCTTGTGAATAGGTTTTATGAAATAGTTACCAGTTTGTTCTGTGATGCCCAAAGCAAACCAATTCAATGCCCGGGCTGTGTCATCCCAATGACGTTTGAAAAGGCTTTCACTCTCTGGCGCCCAGGACTGTGTGGTTAGCATTACGTCTGAATCTCTGGTGTTAGGATACATGGACCAGTAGTTGGTAATTACCCACGAAACGCCGCGATAAAACTGAAACAGTGTTAATACGGCATAAAACACGATACGATCAAACACAATTCAATTCAAAACTGGAAAAGATATACAATGTATTATTCGTGATACGAAAATATGTTTCCTTTTGCAAAAAAATGTTTTTCAAAAGGATCAGACTGTTGATGAACAGGCTACGATGTAAATAAATGCTAACTTTGTACCTTTTTCTCAAGAACACTAAACAATTCGTATTCATGGCTCCTAAAGATTGAAGAGAAGTTCTGCACAGAATGATAAATGTTTGTCGCATCCACACAGCAAAGGTTTGCTTAAAAACAAAGTTTGAGAAAGAGAGAACTTGCTAGAACTGCACTTTTTCTCAGAATGTTTTAAACTCTGTGTCAATTGTTTTCCTAGTGTGTTTTCAGAGAAGACGATTCTAAGAATATATCGGGCTAATGGTCAAACCTGAATAATTATGTTTCTGTACATTTGGTAAAATGTTCTCTTTTCAACCCTTTCCAACCTACAGGCGCATGCTGACGAACCTGCAGCAGACGGTACTTGAAAACATTGTGACAAAAGGAGAAATTGCTCATAATGAGCAATTTATCCTTTCTCACCATGTTTTCAATTATATACAGTAGGTCCACTATCATCTATGGAGTGGTTTCATAGTTTTGCAAAAGTCGTCTTCTGCAGATTTGCCGTACGTGGGAAAGGGTTAAATGGATATTTTCGTTGATTGTGTTACAGGGAGTTGCCATCAAAATGTTGGAATCTTTCATAGAGAAGGTCAAAACGGAACAACGGGACGTTGCCAGAATTCTTCTTATTTGTAAATCTCAATTAATACCATTGTACACCAGAGTTGGATTTGTTTTGAACGGAAAATCATGCATAGAACACGGTATGTATAAATGAGTCCATCTCTCTGGAATCCTTCTAAAGATTTTGGAATTACTCTCCACAAATGTTCACCACATTGAGACATTGGGCTCGTGTTAAAAACAACTTGGTTCAAAAGTCAAGGTCACCATTACAGGTCAAAGGTCATAAAAGTGTCCGCTCTATATCTCTTCAGCCACTTAAAGGATTTTAGAATAATTTGCCAGACGTGTTCATCATATAGAGATGATGTGCAGAGCGCATGTTTCTGCTATAGTTAATTTATTCAATGATCCTTTATCAGTATTACCACGGACGTAGATCTTATCTACGTCCGTGGTATTACTCACAAACTGTTATCGGGAAAGATATGTTTTTGTTTAAAAAACAAACAGTTATTTTTATTTGAAAGTATACATGTTTTTGTGAACTTATTTCGAACTAGATTTACTAATACAATAACCCGTTTCCATATTCAAAACGTATTTATATGCATCTCCACCAGACGACTGAAACATTGTTGAGATGGAGAAATTGCTCAGAACTCTATTCAATTTGCATGTACATATACGGAGTTTTCCATAGTTTTGCCTAGTTATTATTCAAGTTGTCTGCTTCAAATGATATGTATAATAGGGTTCACTCTTTCTAACAAACAGACACTCATTATGAGCAATTGCTCTTTTTGTCACAATGTTTTCAACTATGATTTCAAAGTCGTCTGCTCAAGATTTGTTAGATTAATAATCAGGGGCGTTGCTCCCTTTAGGCACTGTAGGCACGTGCCTACACATTTTTTCTAAAAATGCCACAAAATGCAGCTGCGGCGATACACATCTGCGTAATGTATCGACTAGATCAGCCTGCGCTGTCCGCGCAGACTGACCCGGCCGCCACATTCCGTCTACGGGGGGATATATAGAGTAGTGATTCCTGAAATAGAAAATCCACAGGAGGCGAAAAGTATCTATCCGGGTACGCCTGTGTGGCATTCTTAGGCTGATCCGGGTCGATACTTTACGCAGAGTCCACAATGTTGATTTTCTCACGAGACGGCCTACACATTGATTATTGCCAAGCTACGCCCCTGACAATATAGTCTTCTCTTTTATGTTTTGCAGGTCAGGACCAATGGTATGAATTACAAATGAATATAAATAATAAATATCTGAATTCATAGAGTTGTAAATAATTTAATGTATCATTTTTATTTAATAAAAACAAATGTAATGAAACGTGTGAATGTTTTCTCTTTATGTACTGACATTACCGGAAGTCCATGTGGATAAATGAATAAATACTCAATATCTTTGTTCTCTCATCTATTGTAGAGGTGTCAAAGGTTAGTTGTTTCAGATTTTTAAAATGAGCTTCAATTTTACGCTTTCCGTAATACAGACGCGTTTATACGCCTTTATACGCCTTTATACGCCTTTGTCGCAGACGAATTTTGATAACATTGTGGCAAAAGGAGAAATTATTCATATCTTGCCACCGTGTTTTCAACTTTTTTCAATAATTATACTTCTACATATTGAGATTCTTGTTCCATTTGTTTGCCTAGATATGTTCAAATTCGTGTGATGAAGTTGTGTAGTATGTGGGAAATGGTTAATAATGTAAAAGAGAAATGACAGTTGGTTGATTGATTGATTGTTTGCTGTTTTACGCCGCTTTCAACATTGTTTCAGTGATACCACAGTGTTTCCTGGGTAAGTTACCAGTACTACTGGTCCATGTATCCAGACACCAGCCAGTCAGTCGTAATGCTAACGCTGAAAGGCTGAGCGCCAAGAAGGGCAGCCATTATTACCATTTGTCTATGACCTGACCGGAGATCGAACCCGCTACTGCTCCCGCACCCGAGGCGGATGCTCCACCACTACACCACCGAGGCAGAAACCGAACTTAGAGACTCTTACGCTTTTTTTCGGGCTGGAAGCAAAGACTTTCGCGACGCAATTCAACTGCTGTTGACCGGGTGTGACATAGCAACTTTCAACTTATACTATTAGCACTGTAAAATAAGTTATACATTCTTATACGGAAAGCATATACGAATGACAGGTGAGATATCTACGGAATTTGGCAGTCATGTTGGAAAACATAAATATTCATACTATATAAATGGGTAACCATTTTCCCCATACAAAAACTATACAGTAGATGAATTTAATAACATTCATCTTAAACTAAGAAAAATATCTTAAGTATAATTATTTGATAGTATTGAAAACAGTTATTTCAAAAGTAGAACATGCTTTTTTTTGGAGCAAGTTATCATTTTAGAAAAATATATTCTTTAAAGTCGACTGCTGCACATGTGTCAAAATGCGTCTAATTGTGTGAAAGGGTTTACACTGGCTGTAATGAGACTCTCGGACTCGACATTAGGTAACGTTACTGATTTCAGAACGCAATCGATTAACTCGGTTTTTAAGGACACAGACAAAATGGTGGTCTACCCTTTTCCTATGATCAAATACATCATTAATTTCATACCAACGGTGTGCTTCAAAGTCATATTCTCTCCACCAAGTGAATATAGGGAAGAAGATAACAAAATGCATTCAAACATTCACCAATTCATACATTCACCAATTCAAAAATTCACCAATTCAAACATTCACCAAACAAATAAAAAGGAAAAGCGGGTGAAAACTGTCGATATAGTTTATATGGGAATTAACCACTTTGGACTTGTTCTCGTTTATTGTCATTATTATTTGAGTTATACCCCTTAGTTAATAAAGTCAGAATATGTTAAATGTTATAGGCTTCTCTGTTTTCTTAATTCGAAATTAAATTTCGACTGTTTAACCCTCTCCTTTATTCATACTAGTGAAAACCCTCTGCAGCAGACGACTTTTGAAAACATTTCGGGAAAAGCATACATAGCTTAAAATTAGCAATTTACTGCGTTTGTCAACTCGAATCTGTATCTATAAACTATTTCAAATGACCACAACCCGGAAATAAGAGTGTAATCAACACATTCTTCAAGAAATCTCTATTAAACCCTTTCCCAAGTACATACGCTTTCTGACGCCTTTGCAGCAGACAACTTTTGAAAACGTTGCGGCAAAAGGAGAAATTGCTCATAATGAACATGATTAAACATGAGTGGGAACCTCTCTTACGCCAACTCACATGCAGCAGACAATAAAGAACATGATTAAACATTAGTGGGAACATCTCTTAGTCCTTTCTCATATGCAGCAGACAAGAAAAGAACATGATTAAACATAAGTGGGAATATCTCTTAGTCCTTTCTCACATGCAGCATACAAGAAAAGAACATGATTAAACATAAGTGGGAACATCTCTTAGTCCTTTCTCACATGCAGCAGACAAGAAAAGAACATGATTAAAGATTAGTGGGAACATCTCTTAGTCCTTTCTCACATGCAGGAGACAATAAAAGAACATGATTAAACATTAGTGGGAACCTCTCTTAGTCCTTTCTCACATGCAGGAGACAATAAAAGAACATGATTAAACATGAGTTGGAACTTCTCTTAACCCTTTCTCACATGCAACATACAAGAAAAGAACATGAGTAAACATTAGTGGGAACCTCTCTTAGTCCTTTCTCACATGCAGGAGACAATAAAAGAACATGATTAAACATGAGTTGGAACTTCTCTTAACCCTTTCTCACATGCAACATACAAGAAAAGAACATGAGTAAACATTAGTGGGAACCTCTCTTAGTCCTTTCTCACATGCAGGAGACAATAAAATAACATGATTAAACATGAGTTGGAACTTCTCTTAACCCTTTCTCACATGCAACATACAAGAAAAGAACATGAGTAAACATTAGTGGGAACCTCTCTTAGTCCTTTCTCACATGCAGGAGACAATAAAATAACATGATTAAACATGAGTTGGAACTTCTCTTAACCCTTTCTCACATGCAACATACAAGAAAAGAACATGAGTAAACATTAGTGGGAACCTCTCTTAGTCCTTTCTCACATGCAGGAGACAATAAAAGAACATGATTAAACATTAGTGGGAACATCTCTTAACGCCAACTCACATGCAGCAGACAATAAAAGAAGTGGGAACATCTCTTAGTCCTTTCTCATATGCATCAGACAATACACGTACATGATTAAACATAAGTGGGAACATCTCTTAGTCCTTTCTCACATGTAGCAGACAGGAAAAGAACATGATTAAACATGAGATGGGACCTCTCTTAACCCTATTTCACATGCATCAGACAAGAAAATAACATGATTAAACATTAGTGGGAACATCTCTTAGTGCTTCCTCTCATGCAGCAGACTAGAAAAGAACATGATTAAACATGAGTGGGACCTCTCTTAGTCCTTTCTCACAAGCAGCAGACAAATAAAGAACATGATTAAACATGAGTGGGAACCTCTCTTAACTCACATGCAGCAGACAATAAAAGAACATGATTAAACATGAGTGGGAACATCTCTTAGTCCTTTGTCATATGCAGCAGACAATAAAAGAACATGATTAAACATTAGTGGGAACATCTCTTAGTCCTTTCTCATATGCAGCAGACAATAAAAGAACATGATTAAACATGAGTGGGAACATCTCTTAGTCCTTTCTCATATGCAGCAGACAATAAAAGAACATGATAAAACATTAGTGGAAACATCTCTTTGTCCTTTCTCACATGCAGGAGACAAGATAAGAACGTGATTAACATTAGTGGGAACTTCCCTTAGTCCTTTCTCATATGCAACAAACAATAAAATAACATGATTAGACATTAGTGGGAACATCTCTTAACCCTTTCTCACATGCAGCAGACAAGAAAAGAACGTGATTAACATTAGTGGGAACTTCCCTTAGTCCTTTCTCATATGCAACAAACAATAAAATAACATGATTAAACATTAATTGGAACATCTCTTAGTCCTTTCTCACATGCAGCTGACAAGTAAAGAACATGATTAAACATTAGTGGGAACCTCTCTTAGTCCTTTCTCACATGCAGCAGACAATAACAGAACATGATTAAACACGTGTTTGTACCTCTCTTAACCATTTCTCACATGCAGACATAAAATTAAATGCATCCTCAGCAGAAGACGTTTGAAACAAAGTGGAAATATTGCTCTTATGAATAACTTTTGTTTGTTTCAAACTATTTTCAACTTTATCTATTACTTAAATTGTTTCATTTTATAGATGATAGTTTCCATGTTTTGCTTTCATTGTCGTCTATTTTCCATTTGTATAAAATATAAATGTTAACGTGACTACACATTTTCTTCGTTAATGTTTAAAGCAGACGACTATGGGAAAAGCAATACTTTGTCACGCTTGTCCAAAAATAACCTGTACTGGCGCATTATATTAGTAAACAAACTGAAGTGCTGTTTTTTATTATTTAATTCGTTAAACCAGGGACGTAGATACGCTCCTGGTTAAACCAGTATTAGTCAATCCTCTCTGACATATTGTAAATCTCTAAGTATTATGTTGTTAAAATCGACTAGTGATTTAAAACTTAGTTAATGTATTATTAGCCGGTATTATACACATGGTTTCATTTTACAAACCGTGTCCCATAGTCCCCAATTTAAAATAGTTAAATCAAAGAAAATAGCTGCTCGCCGAATAGTTAACTCTCCACGGCGAGGGAAATGGAATTCGAGAAGTAACTGACTCGTCTGTGCGCTTTTTTAAGGTATGCTAACACATATGCGGGCGGTGAAGACTCTGGTGAGACTGTGTGGATGCTCAGCTCGTTTGAGTCTTCCCTGCACGCATATGTGTACATTAAGACACCCGCTGTGTAGCCTTGAACACATACACACTTGAAGTCATTGTTATAATTTGTTTATAAGAAGGACATACTATTATGTAAACTTGCATTAAAATGTTATGCTAAATATGCATTCAATGTAGCTTCGACTTATATATTCTTGTAATATTTACTAAGTATATAAGTAAATTTAAAAGCTTTATGTACATATTTTCCTCTGGGTTAATTATACATAATCTGCTCTTGTAGTATAAAAAGTCGTTTTTACCACATTGAATGATTAATGCGTTTATATTACAACACATATTCAAAAGAAACATACTGCGACGTATTTAACTGTGGAACTTTGGTTGTAAACAAAGACATTAGTCAAAATGAGTGAATAAGAAAAGGTAGATCTACGAGTTGGCATTCTGAACAGTAAGGTTAAGAGCAATCTGTCCATCTGCTCAGTCTTATCAGAATCCACACAAATTACAAGTAACTTCACGAACAAGCGTATGTATGAAATAAGTGTACGTTGTACACAGGGGACAATGTGTAGGCCGTCTAGTGAGCAAATCAACATTGTGGACTGTGCGTAAAGTATCGATCCGGATCAGCCTAAGCATGCCACACAGGCGTACCCGGATATACACTTTTCGCCTCCTGTGGATTTTCTGTTTCAGGAATCACTCTATCAATATTCCCCCCCCCCCCCCCCCCCCCCCCCCCCCGACGGAATGTGTCGGCCGGATCAGTCTGCGCGGACAGCGCAGGGTGATCTGGTCGATACATTACGCAGATGTGTATCGCCGCAGCTGCATTTTGGGGCATTTATAGAAAAAATGTGTAGGCACATGCCTACAGTACCTAAAGGGAGCTACGCCCCCGGTACATCTGTGTAAAACTGTCCGGATACATGCTGATCCCTGACATACACTCATCACAAAAGTCAATTTGTACCATTTCTCAAAATAAAACCCATTAACATTGTATTTATCCTGAAATTGATACAATAGACGGTTTAAACAAATGTTTTTGTTACATGCTTATCGAAATAACGGTAACTTTAACAAAAAGTTGGGCTCGTCCGGGATTTGAACCCGGGACCTCTCGCACCCTAAGCGAAAATCATACCCCTAGACCAACGAGCCAGATGAATAACATAAACGATCATTATGAATATATCATTGTTTATACACACATTTCAAAACGAGGCTCACAGAATTATTCTGTCTGCGCTTTATTCGTATTTGCCGGTATCTGCACATGTGTGTATATGTCTCTGATAAAACCGTGTGAAAGCGATAATTATTCACAAAAGTGATAACAAAGCAAATATAACGTCTTTACAAATGAAAGTTAATAAATAATTTGTTCGAAAGAAATCATGTGAAATTTGAAGAAAAAGAGAACACGAATTTGCAAAAACCAAGACCAGTTGAAAAGTCGATAACATATGTCGCGTCATCCCTTCGTTTACAAACAAACATGTTTAGTAGGTGAACTTATCTGGTCAATGACACACAAACACACGTGTTTTTATCTGTAGTGTAATGTTAAGTTAATGGGAAAGGTCGATACCATATCACATTTCTAGTACAGATTTCGGTTCTTGATTGCAATTTCATATTTTGACTGGACGATCATGTTCAATGCAATGTATAAGGTCCGAACATTTCGAATAGTCATTCTGCCAAGGGTAAATTGGGCTAAAAATATGCTCATTATGCAGGTCTGTACGTAGGTCTAAGTTTTGAACTTTTAGAACGTTAATTCACACATTCTCACCAAGCAGGATGATACGGATGACATTTAAGCTAAGTAACCCTGAATCGGAATCGGGGTCTCGAACATTTCCATATAACAACGGAATAACCCTTTCTGACACCTATGCAGATGCTTTTGTAAACATTGTGGCATTTAGTGAAATTGCTCATCACGAGAAATTTCTCCACAATCTGCACAATGTTTTTAACTCTTTATTTACACATTTTAACCGAGATGTTCACAAAATCGTCTGCTGCATATCGGTTGTATGTACTTCAGGCGAATAGGATCGTATCGCATATTATAACAGTGTAGACTCAGACAGGACGGTGCAACTGTTTACAGTCTCAACGGTAGAACATTTACTAGTTGTCTTCTGTAAGTCAGAGACATATAAAAATATGTCTGATTAAGTTAATCCATAGTATATTGTTTAACAACATATATTTACTCTTTCCCTCATGAAGACGCTTTCTGACGCCTCTGCAGCAGACGACTTTTGAAAACATTGTGACAAAAGGAGAAATTACTCCAAACGAGTAATTTCTTCTGTTGCCACAATGTTTTCAACATCTTTAAGGGATAATATGTTCATTTATAGAGATATTCCCTACTTTAAATGAAGATGTTCTCAAAGTCGTCTGGAGCAGATGTGTTTTATGTGGGAAAGGTTTAATATACGTGTAACCCAGCTGGCTCATGCTGTTCAAACGCCTCTTCCCACAGCCCTCTCTTTATTCCTACTGCGCAGTTTAATACTGAGTGTCAATTAGACGACCTTCGGCCAGACGAATCAGTAAGATATCATATAACATGATCTATATACAATGTCACGATCATACGCCGTGGTGTAACCATTGTCTGCATACAGACGCATGGCGGATGAATTTTGAAAAACTTGGTGGCACAACATCAAACATTTTCATATTTAAAAAAGTTCTCCTTTTAACACAATTGTTAAATCCTTGCACTTACATTTCCTGAGATTTTCCGTATTTTGAACTTGGATGTTTTTCTTACTAATTTGCTGCATTATATGTGTTGTTTGTTTGCAAAAAGTAAACACACGTACAGACGTAATCTTGAAAAATTATTCTGATATTCAGTAAGTTTTAACAACTAGGGCAACCAAGGCTGTGTTTTTAAAAACTACAAGCATATGTTTCGGACTAGATTGTCAAGCTTTGTGAAAGGAAAATGTGTCTATTCGCAGTTATTTCTCCTTTCCAACAATAGTTCATATCTGTAAAAAAAATGTGACCGTACTCTCAATTACTAGTAAGTGCATTTCGAACGAATCATTACATATTTTTGTAATAAATTACGAAATGGGTACGCGATAGCACGAAATGAGAGGGCACATACTGGCCAGAAATAAGAGGTAGTGAACTCGTCTTTCCCACACAACATCTAGCTTACTACCCAACCAAACCTTATGTTGTTGGTACTCAAAAGAATCGAGACGATTCTTTTGAGTACCAACAACATAGGGTTGACGGTCAAATAATCATTTTATGTAATATCAAATATTATCTTATTTAGAGCTCTGCGGTCATACCCCATTAATAACTCTGACCAAGAAGTCGATGTTTGCATGGCCCACATTGGATGTCAATGCAATACTCATAGCATATCCGACCTTACCGGGATTCGATGGTCATACCGCTGGATTCGAATCCGAATGCTCTATCAGGCACGTGGCTTTTAAAAGTGTCCCTTTATTCGTATACCTGGATATAAGTACTCCCCATCTGCAGCAGACGACATGTGAAGATATAATGGCAACTTGAATAATTGCACATGATGAGCAATTTCTACTTTAGCAACAATGTTTCAGCTCTAATCAATTTACATATACTTTCATAAACAGAAACTGTTGCTAGTATCTAGTAACACGTTTTGCGGTTAAACTAAAAACTATCAATCTTTCCCGGCCAAACGCGTTCCCCTTACAGGACAACAAATATGTCACAGTATGTTTGCAAGGCATATTGCAACAGAATGCATTGTACCAATTACACTAGTAAATTAGAAGATACTACGGGTAAATAACCAAAGGTCAGTCAGCTTGCGTTTTCTTTTTCAAATTGCAAACATCAATTTTAATGCAATTCTGAATGTACTTGATTTTTTGTACAAATGTCACTAAAACGATTTTTTAAAATAAATTATTGAAAAGCTCAAACTAATTTATAAAAAGATATATGAGCCGTCCCGCGATAAACCAAACATTATGGCCTCTGCGTAATATATCGACCCAGATCAACCTGCGCAGTGCACGCAGACTGATCAGGGCAGACACATTCCGTCTCAGGGGGGATAGAGATATAGAGTAATGATTCCTGAAACAGAAAATCCACAAGAGGCGAACAGTGTCTATCCGGGTTAGCCTGCGCGGAATGCTTAGTCTGATCCGGTCGATACTTTACGCAGAGTTCACATGTTGGTTTTCTCACGAGACGACTCATATAGTATTGTAAACTGTGGAAACCCCATTACATATCTACAAAAAAGCGCCACTTATTACTAAAAAACAAACCTAAACTTAATCAAGTTTACGAGTTTCATGTAAGCAGAAACGTTCTGATTGATTGCTCCCTTTGGACCCAGATGAATTGATTTTTGTTACATTTTGAGGGCGTTACTATGTTATTGTTAGGACAGGTCTGATTACAAACGAAGGCATTCACCTTACATATAATCATTGACCTCCGTCTCGTCTCAATCCAAAACAATGTCTATTAACCCTAGCCCAGAGGACTAGATAAGATGGAGTGAACAGGTCTTTTCCCCCCAATATTTCTCTTATGACTCAAATAAGTCCTATGTTGTGGGTACTCAAAAGAACTGTCTCACTGAGACGATTCTTTTGAGTCCCAACAACATAGGGTTTGAATGTTTCTTTAACAGTTCCAAAGAACAATTTAAGAATATATTGTCTTGAAAGGTTCAATAACCATTGTACATGAACTCTTCTTGAATTGTTTAACATTAATTCAAGAACTGATTTGGGGTTATTGAAAGAACAGTTATCGAACTGATTTTCAAAAGTAGATAAAACAATAATCCTGGAATTTGTCTCATTAAGCATTTTTAATACTGTAATTGACACGTTCTTGCGTTGTTAAAGAACAGTTCAATTGTTCAGAGTAATTGAACAGTTTAAGAACAGTGAGCTTAACCAATTGATAACTGAAAAAAATGTCAACAGTTCCTTGGCGAGAAGTTCCAAAATTATTCAAGAACTGTTCATGAACCGAATAGCTGTTTTTAGAACTGAAAATCTGTAATTGATTTTAGAACAATTCTAGAACACTTAATGAACTTCAATTTTCAGCTTCTATAGCTTCCCCTGCGACGAAAAATACAGTTCTTAAAATGTTCTAGAAATGTTAAAGATCTTTGGTTAGGTGTATTGACACGATTTGACAAAGATCAAGTGTAAGTTTAAACAAGAAACCCATAAACACACTTGGATGTTTGAGAAACGTGAAACCAAACAATCAGCCAATACCCTAACATTGATATTTAAAATAAACAATAAAGAATAATGGAAGACAGATAAAGAAAAGAACATGAGCTGAGATTCAGAGGGGAAGAATACTTTCCAGATTGAAACAATATTGAAATACGCCAACTACCAACGAGTAATATGTTTATTTACTTTAATCTCTCTCTCTCTCTCTCTCTCTCTCTCTCTCAGACAGCATTACATGCAGAATTGCATGCTATGATATATATAATACAAGAGAAAGTTGATGCAAGGCATCAATGTCGCCGGAAAAGACTGCATTGATTTATTTATGTATTCTTGACTTTCCTTAGTCTATTCAAACATTAGGAACGTAGTAATGAAAACATTTGCTTATAAATTTTATATACATACCTATACATTAGGGTATCTATAAAAAATTAACGAAATGTGTACACATTTATCTGGCTTAAATTTAATTTTGCTGTTGTTACTTATTTAAATAATAGTATTCATTCATATAATTTCAATGTTTGTCAATCTTATTCGAATCACAAGATAAATATCCTGGTATTGCTTTAAAGGGAGGTAATTTGAAGAAAACAAAAGTCTTCAAAAGGAGAAATATATCAGCATTACCGTCTACAGTTTAAATTGTTCTATTGTTTGTGGATTTAAAAATGTTCTTTTTTTCTTATTTCTACATGTACAACGAAATATTGCGGCTTCTCTTTGACGCTTTGCGTCAAACATTCGTCTTGTACTTGTCTAAAATAAAATAATATCACTCGCTTTTTCATATCGAAATGCGCATGCGCGAAAATCGATGTTAAAGGTCACGAAACTACACAACAGAATAGGGTCTATATTTAGCTTAGAAACAGTTCCTACTTTAGATATTCATGGATTAACATTATTAAATGAATTCTACACAAATCAAGACATCTCTTTGAACATGAAAACAACATTTAGTAAGTTAAAATTGCTATTAAAAGGAGAATCCGAAATTGACCTCAATGAGGACACATAAGAGTCTGCATTAGGGGGTGTTGGTTCACGTCTTGAAGGGACCACTTTTGTCTTCGTAAATAAGACAAAAAACTTAAATGCGAGTGAAATAAAAAAAACTGCAAACATTAAAAAATCGGAATATTTATTTCATTTTAGATGTGTCATTTATTAGTGTTCGTAAACAACCACAATTGTAATATGTTCAAATCATCTAGATTTGTTTCTTTCTAATAATAAGCCGCCCTCCCATGTGATTTCCGAAAAGCTATTAAAAATAGAAGTCGCGGGCTTCTGCCCGGCGACTAATGAATAACATGAATTGATAGTGAGGCAATGCCAACAAACAGATTATAGGGCACTTATCAATGTTTACCCCAGCTGATGCACGTATCTAGTACACATACTTTATTCTAGATTGAAGCCTGTATCCTGCACTTGCTTATCTCTGTGTCTGCTATCTTGAATGAGCTCACCAAGATGCACTATGGTTATAAAGACTTACCTGAAGACGTACAGTGAAGACATTGATTAGACTCCGTGTATGTTCATGCTGATCTGGAGCTACCCTATGCATTACTGTGTCCAAAACTATCAATGTAAATTACTAGATCGTTTAAAGAAATAAGGTTCTTGAACAGTTCAAGTACACAATGTTCTTGAAAAGTCAAACACACAAGTCAAGAACAGTTAAAACAAGAAATATCTTTAAAAAGGATAAACGGCGATCAATATGAGAAAACAGTAAGAAATGGAACATGCGCATATTATTTGACTTGAATATCAGAAAGGTTCTACGTGTTATCGGTCATCTCCATCCAGCTTCAGTTTCTATAAATAGATTAATGATCTAGAACAGGTTATGAACAGTTCAAAAAAAAAAAAAAATGGTATAACAAAGATTATGAACAGTTAAACAAAATGGTCTAGAACAGTTTATGAACTGTTTGTCTTATTCTAAAACACAATTTCTCTGGAAGTGATATTAGTTCGATGAGTAACCCTTGGTTATCATCGGTGACTGTATATTGTATGTCAATGTACAATCACGACTTCTTGGACAAGTATTAGAGTTACGATAATAGAAGAATCCAAAATTAAAAGTACCATAACAAAACAATACACTAGACTGGAACGAGATCCTAATGTTTAACTATTATTAGTTTGTTACAATATCAAAATCAGCATGTAATTACTTTAATCTCTCGATCTTTAGTAGCTACCCATTAATGTATGTAGAGCATTCATTTCGCGTTCAGCAATTTGTAGATTATAAATAATGTTAAATTAAACAAAATGTATTTTTGAAATAGTTTAATGAATGGACTGTCTCAAGTCTAACCAGATGCAACAACAGATACTATTAATACATTGTTCGACCGTGTCTATAGCCTCTTGAGATTAGAAGGAGGTCGCATCTGTCGAATAGGGGCGTTTCAGGATCGTATCAAGTCTTTGTTTTTTTACGCCGATTTTCAACATTATTTCAGTTATATCACAGACACAGTTCACATATTCATGATCCCTGGATAAACAAACCAGTTCTAGGCTAGGGAATGTGCGTCGCTCATAGGCACTGACCATGGAGTGCCGCGACTTGGGAACAATCGTAATAAGTGGGGCAACGCCTCTATCTTGTCTTCAGAAAAAGTATATACGATCCGATTAGATACCGATCAGTCCACAAAGTCTTACATTCTGATCAGCGATCTTATTTCTTACCAGAATATATCCCAATCAACGGGACATAGTCTCGACGACATAAAGTGCAGATCATGATCAGACTGTGCGGATGTGCATGCTGATCTTACGCTACACTGGTAACAAAATGTTCGGATGTCTATATTCCTGTGTCTAGATCGATTCATGTAAGCGGAACGAGAATCAGTGTTGCTGGTTACCGTCTGCATGTGCAAAACAAAACGTCTCAATTTCACCCCACGAGGCTAAATTCAATACTCCTTCTGTTTTATCCTTTTCCCTAATACACCATATATCTGTAACATTTAAAACATCGAGGCAAAACTCGGGAAACTACATGTATCTATAAAAAATGGCATACTTATTGAATTCGAGCAATATATCTCCTTTTGACAAAACGGTTTCGAAAGCTGTGTGCTGCCAACGTGTATGCAAATGGAAGGGGTTGAATCAAATCTCCCAATTTAAATAAAGGCATGCAAACAAGAAATCTTCATTATTAATTCGGTCGATTGAGAAGTGTTTAACTGCACATTCAACATTGCGTTAAAAACATAGCTGTGTACTGTATAGCACTTCACACGGAGACATAGATCAGAAGCCGTGTTGGACCTACATCGACCCTGTTTGATATAAACAACGTCTCCTTTTGTCACAATGTTTCCAACTGTCTACTCGAGCTGTTTCCAAATGTACTTCTTCCGCGAAAGGGGCCGTTTATATAAAGTGTTTTTTGTTGTAAATAGGTCAATCTTGCCCTTACCGATTATATGAGACCAGAGGGCACTCGGCTACAGTGCAGACCTAAACTAGAGCATTTGTAATCCGGTAAAGACCTTAACCCTTTCCCTCATATAGACGCTTTCTGACGCCACTGCAGCAGACGGCTTTTTGAAAACATTGTGACAAAAGAAAAAATTGCACAAAACGTGCAATTTCTCCTTTTGCCACAATGTTTTCCACTTTTTGTCATAGGTTATCCATTCAATTATAGAGATTTTCTATGTTTTGACAAAACACGTTCAAAGTCGTCTGCTGCAGAATTGTCGTATGAGGGAAAGTGTTAAGCATGACAGTAATGGCTGCCCCTCCTTGGCGCTGAGGGTTGCGGGTTTTAGTATTACGACTGACTGGCTGGTTTCAGGATAAATGGATCAGTAGAACTGGTAACCTAGCCAAGGAAGAGCCGTGATATAACTGAACAATTGTTGAGAGATGCGTAAACACCAAACAATAAATCAACTAATTCGGTCAAATGACATGACCCGAACAAATGCAATATTGAAACACACGAGTTTTAATGGTTTGTGTACAGGAAGAAGCACGTGGCATGGTGGAGTATTGAGTAACTCATAACAGAGACATATATAATGAATGTATATGTTTTTGCTTTTAAGTTATTTGACACTCATCGGCTATTTTAAGATTCATCCATTATGCACATTCAAGAGAATAAAGATCTGTGATTTCATAGGCAAATAGGCCCCCTGTGCGTATTAAACATTTTTAACAAAGATAAGCTTGCTCTCATACCCAACTTACGACTTTTCCATGATGTTTTAGTATACTTTCGTATAAAGTAGACATGAGGGTGTCTTCAATTGATACCCTAGCGAGATAAACATTATACTTATAAATTATTTGAAATAAGATTTAGGGGACACGGAAAATATGTCAAGTAAAAACAAAGGGTAAAGTACGCAGACCTTATTTTATTCAAACTCGGATCACACCAGACAACAGAAAACGAGGTTCAAGGATGAGTCATGTTCACGTGACTTCTGTTTGTAAACAGTGAAATGTGATCGAATTTCACCGCTTGTGTCAAGGCCATCATGTTTACGTTTTATTACAGCCTTTATCAAAACCCGTTTATTTTAAACTTTGGTGAAAAGACTTGTAGTTGAAGCTATTAATAATGAAAGCATATCTATATTGGGATAAACTGTAATGCAAACTTTATCTGGTATATTTAAAGAGTTTGTGCAAATATGTGCTTTACTATTGTTGTCCCGAAAATACCTAATTATATTCAGCATCTGACAGAGATAAACAATGTCGAACCAAACGTTTGGAATTATGAACCTAAAATCTGATAATTGTTTTAATAGCAATTGCATAGTGATGAATAAGGACGCTGTTAAGGTAGAGATTGAATAGGGGGAGTAGAACTTCTCATTATACTTTAAAATATTCCTTTTTTCCTTGGAAATATGAAAAAATATATACTGAAAACTTTGTTGGAACGGGTTGTAGTTTTGCAAACAATCTGCCCGATTTGCCCGAGCACTTATTGCAGGACGTAAGCGTTTCTGCTCAGCCCTAGTATATAAAGGACCCGGCAAAGGCCCCAAACACAAACACGCCAGAGTAATTGTGCGACAAACTTGTGCGTATTTAGTTGAACTTTGTTTATCAACAACATTTCCAGGTATGCTAAGTTATATTTTATATTTCGGTCTGTTATAATGCATAATTCAATTATTCAGTTATTCAGTTCGTTTCAAGATATTTTTAATTATTATCCTGCTCAGGGACATTGTAAATAGGATCCTGCTATACTGCAGGCTGTCCCTTTTGTCACCATATTTCGCAAAAAAAATCTAAATTCGTCTAAATGTGGAAAAGGGTTAAACGACAGTTTAGTTTTCGGTAATGCATACCTATTCACCATTGATCTTGTCATCATATTTAGTAAATGAGTTCAAGAAACATTTGCGAAGAAAAATGTATTCTCATCCTTTTTTCAAGTGTTTACTTTTCGATGTACTCTTTGCAAACATATCGCAATACAAGTGTAGAGAATCGCTGATGAAAGTACCAGTCGCAGTAATTGAGTAGGAGAAGGGTTATTTTCATGCAAGATTTTTATTAATTTGAACATAGTATAGATTTGGTAGACATGTGTCTGAAACATAAGGTTTTTATTGCATGTTTTTAAAGGCGGGTTGCAGACACAGCGGGTCTTGGTCTGTACGTTATATTAGATGGTAGGTGACGGTGACAATAGCGTTCCTTCGCACTTGCTCGTTTTATATATATACATGTTTACATTTTGTTTGGCCATAATCATCATTCCAGTACAGTTGCTTCTTTTTCCGCAATGTTTATCATTTTTGGCCGGATTGCTTAAGCAATTCCGGTCTATAGATTGGCGATGTCCGTCTGTCCGTCTGTCTGTCTGTCTGTCTGTCTGTCTGTCCGTCAACATTTTGGTTAAAGTTTTAGGTTAGGCAAAATGGTTAAAGTTTCTGGTTAAGCAAAATCTCAGACATGGAAAGAGCTACAAACTTGAAAATTGGTCTGTGTGTAGCCACTAACATGTTCTTTTGATTTCCATGATAACTCTTCACCTTCACCTTCCTATTGCCCGTCTGTCTGTCTGTCTGTCTGTCTGTCTGTCCGTCAACATTTTGGTTAAAGTTTCTGGTTGAAGCAAAATCTCAGACATGGAAAGAGCTACAAACTTGAAAATTGGTATGTGTGTAGCCACTAACATGTTCTTTTGATTTCCATGATAACTCTTCACCTTCACCTTCCTATTGCCCGTCTGTCTGTCTGTCTGTCTGTCTGTCCGTCAACATTTTGGTTAAAGTTTCTGGTTGAAGCAAAATCTCGGACATGGAAACAGCTACAAACTTGAAAATTGGTATGTGTGTAGCCACTAACATGTTCTTTTGATTTCCATGATAACTCTTGACCTTCACGTTGCTATTGCCTGTCTGTCTGTCTGTCTGTCTGTCTGTCCGTCAACATTTTGGTTAAAGTTTCTGGTTGAAGCAAAATCTCGGACATGGAAACAGCTACAAACTTGAAAATTGGTCTGTGTGTAGCCACTAACATGTTCTTTTGATTTCCATGATAACTCTTGACCTTCACGTTCCTATTGCCCGTCTGTCTGTCTGTCTGTCCGTCAACATTTTGGTTAAAGTTACATCACAGCAACTTGCGTTTTAATTTGCTTTCAACAGTTTTATAGTTATATCAACTTGTGTTTTAATTTGCTTTCAACAGTTTTATAGTTATATCATGGCAACTTTCGTTTTAATTTGATTTCAACTGTTTTATAGTTATATCACGACAACTTGCGTATTAATTTGCTTTCAACAGTTTTATAGTTATATCACTGCAAATTGCGTTTTAATTTGCTTTCAACAGTTATATAGTTATATCACAGCAAATTGCGTTTTACTCAGCTTTCAACAGTTTTATAGTTATATCACGGCAAGTTGCGTTTTAATTTGCTTTCAACAGTTTTATAGTTATATGGACTTGTGTTTTAATTTGCTTTCAACAGTTTTATAGTTTTATATTATTTATATTTTATTATTTATTATTTTATTATTTTTGGCCGGATTGCTCTAGCAATTCCGGTCTATAGATTGGCGATGTCCGTCTGTCCGGATGTCTGTCTGTCAACATTTTGGTTAAAGTTTCAGGTTGAGGCAAAATCTCAGGACTGGAAAGGGTTACAAACTTGAAACTTTGCCTGAAACTAAAAAGTAACAAGTTCCATTGATTTCTAGGGTTACTTTGACCTTGACCTTGGTTTGTCGATTTTCAAGGTCAAATTGCCGACAATCCGGCCTTACCGTCTTTAGCGGTTTCTTGTTATACTTTAATTCTGCAAGTGGTCTTTAGAATGCTTTATCCCTGCCAATTGCGGAATATTGCGGTGACACCGTTCGCATTGAGCCATATCTAAGGCATGATAGAATAGATGGATTGGATTGAAACTATGTCGAAATATTAATCGCCATCGGGAAATGCGACACAGCAAGTTTCATTAAAATCGTCACAGGAACGCCATCCGAATTATACTTCCTCTTGAACTGGTTTTGTATATATACACTGTATGTTATGGATTATATCACATTTATCTTGCGAACTCTCTTGTCAATCTCGGTCAAGCTTAAAACTTGGTCCCTTAGGACCAAAAAAGTAAATAGGCTGAATTTGAGAAGGTCTGGTGAACATTTTGATTTTTTTTTTTTCAAATGTGGACGAAAATCATTAGAACATTCATCACCATTAACTCTTTTTCAATGTCGAAACTGTAACATGTGGGATCGAAACTAGTTGCATCTGTCAACATTTTTAAAAATGTGTAAACACTGTAGATGCAGCCCACATGGATCTAGTCCACATATTTAACCCTTCTTTGTTTTCGTTACTGGTAATAATACATACTATTTAAGGAAAAAAGGTGTTGGATTTTTTTTTATAAAATTTGACCTAGTCACATTTTCCTTTTGTTAGGGGTTCTCCGTTCAATGAATTAAATTATGTTAATATGTGATGCATTTTTTAACGAAGACTCGGAAGATTTTATTTTTGAAATTTAAAAAAAAAATATGTCAAATTACAGATGAACCTAATTTGTGTGATTTTTGTGGCGATTGGTTGACAATCGCCACAGTGCTACCAAAACAACAACAACGAAAAAAAAATTATATAGTCGTATTTGAACAATCGGTTGGATATTTCTGCAAAGGCAATTTACTCACTTCCGTTAAACCGCCATATATATATATAGTTCCATCAGTGATGCAGGCACACGATTAATAATGATAATGTTAGTGCTACTTTGATACCGGATTGGTACTAATATTTGAGATTTATCGAGAAAATATCTAAATAGAGTTAAACTATTTACATATTATCTTTCTTCATGTTTGGGCAGATAATAAATATCATCGGGCGTCTTGGGTACGCTATGCAGAGTATCATGATACTCCTGTGCCTCGTTTTATTTTTACTGTAGTCAACCGTAACCTTTTGACCTTTAACCTGATTCGGCAGGAGTTGGTTGTACTCTGAAAGTACCTCGCCAAAATAAAACGGCCAATTAACTTCTTTTGTAATTTCTGAAAAGACCTACAAGTTTAACAATCATGGTCCGTGAAAAGTGCTTATTTCGTACCTGGTCCCGTTTTCAATAACATTGCAAAATTATAGAGTGGCATAGGCTAAAACGCAAATAAATAAATAAAGTCGGCTCACGAAAACAACATGACTGTCACGAAAACAACGTTTTATTTGACAATAAATCACATGTATTCATAAGTTTTCTAATTATTTACTTAAAAGCATGTGCACAAACATATAACGATAATTTTAAAAGTATGTAATAGTGTTTTTTGTACTAATTACGCGAAATAGAAAACTTAGAGAGTGGCGTAGGCTAAAACGCATATAAATAAATAAAATCGGCTCACGAAAACAACTCGGCTGCCGCGAAAACAACTTTCTTTACGACAATAATCCCATATTACCATATTATGGTTGTTACGAAAACAACTTTTTATAGTTGTATGTCTTCATAATTTTTTAAATTAGGAACAAATGATTGATTAACATTTTTTTAGAAAAGATATTGTCCTACGAAAATGACATTTTCTCACAACGTTTTCAACTCTTACAGTGTTCTATTAGCGATCATTTTCTCACAATGTTTTCAACTCTTCACTATTTTATCATTATTTTCTCACAATGTTTTCAACTCTTCACTATTCTATCATCATTTTCTCACAATGTTTTCAACTCTTAAAACTGTTCTTCTCACAATGTTTTCAACTCTTCACTATTATATCATCATTTTCTCACACTGTTTTCAACTCTTCACTATTCTATCATCATTTTCTCAATGATTTCAACGCTTCACTATTCTATCATAATTTACTCACAATGTTTTCAACTCTTCACTATTCTATCATCATTTTCTCACAACGTTTTTAACTCTTACAACTGTTCTATCTTACATTGTGATAATTCTCGTTTTCTCACAATGTTTTCAACTCATACAAATGCTATATCTTACATTGTGATAAAATGAGAAATTTCACATTTTCTCACAATGTTTTCAAGTCATACAAATGCTATATCTTACATTGTGATAAAATGAGAAATTTCACATTTTATCACAATGTTTTCAACTCATACATATTCTCACAATGTTCCAACTCTATCAACAAACAATAGCCGGTGTGTAGAACACCCGTTGAGACCTTTATGAGTCATATAAAAAGTTGTTTTCGGTATCTAGCTATACCGACCTAAAAACGGGAAGCTGGAATTTTATCAAATCTGGAAATTCCGAAAGGTTTTTATAAATATTTTGAACGCTTTATTTTGTAGTTGTTGCAATATATGAATACGATCGCCACTACAGTGCCATTGGCGCTTTGATTTAATATTTCCATCCTTACATTTCCAAAGAAGTACCTGCAAATATTCCATTATGTCTACAATCTTGATATGTCAAGGGCTGGTCTTCATGTAAACAAAACTCTACGATATTTACTATACCCACACAATAGCAGACTAGTGGTCAAAGGGAGATAGCCACTTTTGGGTGGGGGGGGGGGGGGTGCATACAAAGGTTATTCCCCTTGATACAGCACATTTGTTTATTTTTCAGTCATGGACCCAAAAGAAGCAAGAAACTATATCGGGTTCAATACCCATTTCAACCCACATATGAACCCAAAGCCAAGTACCTCCCCACCCTCCCCCGGGCACTGGTTGAATAAAGGAGCTAAGAACACCCATCCACTTGAGGTAAGTCGTTATGTCCATGTCTGTGTCTGCCAAATCAACATTGCATTTTAATTTATTTAGTCTCATCCGGGAACAATTATATAATTTATGATATTTATTGTTAAAGGAGTGCTATACACAATCTGATACGACTTCACTGTTCGTCAAATGGTCATAAAATGATTCAAGAAAGCAGTATCCATTTGGGTTCTTTAGCATGGAAGTGCAGGCTGGCAGATATATTTTCACACATCTACAAATTACAACTGCAACTCGATTTATGATATCCACGGCGAATCAAACTAACATTGAAGCTGTAGTAGGTCTACATGTAAATTTAACAATGCTTTTTACGGGGTACTAGATACCGAGATATTCTATAAATAACTAGACTGTGTGGACAGGGGTCTTAATTAAGGGGAGTGAACGGGTCCTTTCCCCCACTTAGGCACTATATCTCTTTAAGTATTAAGTTGTTATCCAACCAAAGTATATGCTCTGGGCACTCAAAAGAATCGTCTCAGTGTGGTGATTCTATTTGAGTGCCAAAAAAAGGTTTTGAGGCTTAATATATATTTTAGAATACTTTATGAACCGTTCTACGAGAACACCGACATTATGGACTCTGCGTAATGTATCGACCCAGATCAGCCAGTGGCTTATCCGGGCCTACACATTCCGTCTCTGGGATAAAGAGGTATATAGTAATGATTCTTGAAACAGAAAATCAGGAGGCAAAAAGTGTATGTCCGGGTTAGCTTGCACGGCATGCTTAGAATGATCCGGGTCATTGCTTGAAGCAGAGTCCAAAATGTTGGTTTTCTCGAGGAACGGCTCAGTTACTTGCCTTATATACAGCTCTGTGTGGATTTATGGAGTACCTGTTATCTTATTGTAGATCCAGCGTCAGACTTCTACTACTTCCGAAACTTCATCGCCTGTAGGCTCCCCAATATCTGGAGCAAGCAGTCCACCAAATTTCGGTGCAACGGACCTTGGAACAAAAGCTCATCTACCTCAGCCTAATATGTACAAACAGTTCCATTTCGGTCAGTAGACTAGGGTTGCATTCGCTCCCATGCGATACAACAATCAGCGATGTTAATAAACTGTTCCTTGCTCAGGGATGCATTTGTGACATTATGTTTACATGTTCATGTTATTTGCATTGACTAAAACAATTTTTAGTTTTAATATATCTACATGTATTTTGCGATCACTGCCAAGTCGGATTGATATAGTATGCTGATTAGGTCTACATTGATAAATTCTGCTGATTGGGTCTACGTTGAGTTATTATGGTTGAGTTATTATGCTGATTGGGTTTCCGTGTTTACTAAATAAGGAGATTGATTAATTTTCTGATAATTTCCATAATTAATGTCTAAACCCTATGGTGTTTACTAAACGGAATCTTCTCCGTGAACGATTCCTTTTAGTACCCATTACTGAGTTTAGTTCAGTAAAACTGATAGTAGAAACTCTCTACGTGGTCGGCTTCAGAGTATTGTAAATATATTTTTTCCGAGTATTTGAATGTTGGAGTGGGTTTTGTTCTTTTTTCATTCATGTTGATTTGACACGTGTCTCACATCTGTTTGCTATGTGCTATATTTTCACATCCCTGTCATATTTAATATGAAATCCACTGTGAACCGGGGATTAAATATGCTTTCATTTCTAATAAAATGAAAAAAAAACACATGAACTAAAAGTGTTTGTTTTTATTACAATATATGGTATTTCTGTGGCTATTTAGACGAACACAGTACTGTTATTTCTGCACGTTTCTCGCTCTTGCACATTCCGTCGATGGCATAGTGGCAGAGCGTCCTCCTCGGATTCGATCCCCTGCCAGGTCATATAGAGTTTTAAAAGGCTATTAATGGCTTTCCCTCTTTGGCGTAAGTAAGCATTACGACGGACTCGCTGGAGTCCAGATACATGGACAAGTAATACTGATGAATAACCAAAGAAACGCATTGGTATAACTGACAAAAGTTAAAAGCGGCGTAAAATATCTGCCTACACATTAAACTATCGATACAAGTACTACCTCGGGAGAATCTAATCGGTCTTAATTTGCTTGGTTAACCCTTTCCCTCATACGACAATTCTGCAACAAACGACTTTACAAAAAGTAGAAAATCTCTATAATTGAATGGATAATCTGTGGTAAACATTGTGGCAAAAGGAGAAATTGCACGTTTTGTGCAATTTCTTGTTTTGTCACTATGTTTTCAGATAGCCGTTTGCTGCAGACGCGCCAGAAAGCGTCTATATGAGGGAAAGGGTTAAAGACCACAACATAAGGTGTTGCACAGTTAAACAAATGTGGAATAAAAACCTGCTTTCGAGCTGTACTGTACACACACGCGAGGATATAATAATCTAGGACGACTCTGAGGACGGTCAAATATTGCATTTAGACAATTGCCGCATGCACCACTGCTTAAAGGTCGTCCCTTACCAGATTTCTGACTAACATATGAGCCGTCCCGCGAGAAAACTAACAGTATCGACCCGGATAGACACTTTTCGCCTCCTGTGGATTTTCTGATTCAGGAATCATTACTCTATCGCCATGAAACGGAATGTGTCGGCCCTGATTAGACTGCGCAGGCTGATCTGGGTCGATACATTACGGAGAGGTCATAATGTTGGTTTTCTCGCGGACGGCTCATATGTTGTAAGCTACCACTAAACCAAACGGAAGTATGAACGTAAGTTTGCCGCATTAGCAGGAAATAGAATATTACTATTTGAGTGCCCTATAGCGAGTTAAGTACCGAATTAGATTCTTTTTATTCTGATTCATGTGCTAGCTCGTTTCATACTTGTTCGAGAACATGATAATTGTATTAAATAAACTGTATCCAGCGTTTCTGATTCGCTGTGGCGAACTTTTGAAACGAGTGTATTCGCTTAGAACTTTTATGATCAGACATATACAATGTATCTGGCCGTCACTAAATTTATCTCGTTTCTATCGGAGAAACTTTCATCCATCCACTAACGGAATAAGTTAGACAAAAGAATCGTGAAATCTGATCATTGGGATGTGTCCACCTGTAGTGTCTCTATGCAAACTGATTCGGGATCTTCTTTCCTGATCGCAAACTAGTCAAATAATCTTATATTTTCGATATGTTAATGTAAA
>JASEVX010000001.1:137850545-137987478 GCA_031761405.1 Serripes groenlandicus
ACAATAAACCCTGATAGTCGAACAGAGTAACATACACACTGACAAACAAGGATGACAAACATCGACTACTTGCATGTCACTTAGAAATGTTCGAGTCCCAGTGACATTAGTTTGATAGGTCAACTTCGAATTATGCATCATTTCCATTTTGGTTCTAAAATGCAGTCGCGGTTCTTTGCTCGAAGTTGAATCATAATAGTTGTGTATAACATCAGTTACTTCCCCTTATACATGGTTTTAAAGTCTATTTTCGGTTTCACTGAAGACAGTCATTAAACAGTTTAGAAACTGCGTAATTATTCGGAGATACAATACTTTATTTCTGTAGCATCTGTCGAAACATCTACAGTGATTCCGGTAAGTTTATTATGAAATTATTTTTTGTAATTTATCCAGTCATCATCGTATGAGGTTGGGGTTAGAATTATTTTCTGTTCTTACAAAACGAAAGTATGATCTTCATTTTCACATTACCATGGTTACCACCCTTGAGTCATTCAATTTTGTGTGTATATATATATATGGTCACAACCCTAAAGTCATTCAAAGGTGGTAGGGGCTTACCCACTTCTAAAACATCACCTATGTGTGTGTGTGTGTATATTTGAGCCGTTCCACGAGAAAACCAACATAATTGACTCTGCGTAATGTATCGATTCAGATCAGCCTGCGCGGTCCGCGCAGGCTAATCCGGACTGACACATTGCGTCTCAGGGCGATAGAGGTAAAGAGTAATGATTCCTGAAACAGAAAATCCACAGGAGGCGAAAAGTATCTATCCGGGTAGGCCTGCGCGGCATGCTTAGGCTGAACCGTGTCGATACATTACGCGGAGTCAATAATGTTGGTTTTCTCGTGGAACGGCTCATTTATATTTAACTGCAATTGAATGCTCCAGAGCGGGTCATGTACATTCACGGATTAGGAAGAAGAAATTGGGTGAAACAACATTATAGATTAAGTTTAATCAGATATATTTGACGTCGTCTGTAAAAGCGAATTCATCTACATGTACTCATATTAATTACTTGAGATGTTACACATATAACAAGTACGTCATAATACATTTCTCTCCAAAGATTTGGGTGAATCCAATATGTAGAATAATTGAATTGTGTAAGATAGTTGTTTACTTTTTAAACCTTATCACACATGCATGTAGAAGAAATATACAGAAGTACGTCTTCTCTCGCGTAGGGTGTGTGTGATATCCTAAAAATAAACCCCGTTCATCACGGGATTCAAGATAAAAAAATGTGTAACGTGTGTATGTTCACTTGTTAAACCCTTTCACGCAAAGAACACAGCCGCATCAGTAGGATATATAAATCCTAGAAGTGTAGAGAAATATCCTAAAAGGTGAACCCGTTTATCGCGGGATTCGAGATAACATATTTTGAAACAGTTTCAAACTTTGTGATCAGTGTTTAAACCCTTTCACTCACAGAACCAATTCTCAGCAGTAGCTACGCCTTGAACATCCTTAAAGCGAATGGAAATCATAAACGTTGATTCATCACGGGATTCGAAATACATGTAATATATTTTGATATGATGCGTACTCTTTTTAGCTCACCTGAGAATGAAATTATTCTAATCGCCATGTGTCCGTCAACAGTTTCCCCTCTGTAAGCAGAGGGTCAATTGGGATGAAACTTCACAGAAAGCATCCTCTCAATTTCCTCACCAACATTACGTCAAATTTGTTTGATCCATGCAGAATTCTTGTTTCCATGGAAACAGCAAGAAAACGCATTAAAAACTGTTTTCCTCCCAAACCGGTTAGCCGATTTTCCAATAACTGTGTATAAATGTTTCTTGGGTGACCCTCTATCATATTTCGTCAAGCCATGCTGATTGGTCAAGAAACATGGCCACAAGGGTGCACGGGGATTTTTGCATTAAATGGCTATAGTAAAAACTTAAAAAATCTTTTCGAAAAACATTTGGCTGATTTCCAAGTAATTTTGTAAAAATGTTCGTTTGGCGACCCTCTATCAGATTCCTTAAAGCTATGTTGATTGGTCGAAAAACATGGCCACCAGGAGTGTTGGGGCGGGGCTGTTTTGCCTTATATGGCCATAGTGAAAATTTAATATACTTCTCCTCCGAAATATCTTAATGATTTCCAAATCATTTTTTAGAAATGTTCATTGGGTGACATTCTCACGGATTCTCACGGATTCTTACAAGCCATGTTAGTTTGTTGAAAAACGTGGTTGCCAGGGGTTTGGGCAGTGTTGCTTTATATGGCTATAAAGAACAATTAAGAAATATTCTTTTCCGGAAGTCTCTGGGCTATTTCCAAATAATTGTGTAGAAATGTTCCTTGGGTGACGCTATACGAAATTACTCCAAGCCATGTTGACTCAGTCGGTAGCGACGCGGGTTGTCAATCCAGGGATTGTGAGTCCGAACCCCAGCTCGGCCAACATTCTTTCCGACGTTTGACAAAAGTCATTTCGACAAGCGTAATTCGTCTTCCACCAATGGGCTGTCAGTCTATGTGGAAAAGCAGCCAGTTGCTTGGAAAAATGTTGTAAGAAGTACTGTCAAGAGAAAGCCAAGAAACAATATGAGTAGGTGAACTGGCCGCCGTGATATGACTGAACAATTGTTGAAAACGGCGTTAAACACCAATCAATCAATCAAGCCATGTTGAATGGTCAAGACAATTATTTATTGTGGCAAGACGAATCACATTGCATTACTCCGGTTAGCGATCCAGGGCCATCTTGTTTAAATCATTTCCCTTATAAAAAGAAAATCGGCAGATTACTTCGACATAGCTTGGTAAAGGGAGATAATAGAGTAGGGAAAATAGCCAATTGCTATATTCACACAACGTTTTCAAACGTCGTCTACTGCAGTCGCATCAACATGCATATGTGTGTAGTAAAGGGTTTGTTTACCCTTTTAAAAATTTCTAGTGACATTTTAGTCACAAAATCATGTTGTTGTTTTTTATTTGATTGACTGATGAATTAATTGCGGTTTACAGTTCAAGTTTCAAAACGGAGTGAGTTCTAACAGGATGTATGTATATCAGCCTGGATAACCGATGCATTTGATATACTAATAATATAGCAACCACGCATTACCGGTGTAAATTGAACTGACTCAGTAGCTGACAGCCTAAATTTAGAAGCTCAACAGAATAATACATCTTAGAACAAACTAGTATTGTAGCCCCCACCTCCTTGTACCGTTGTTCTGTGGAAAAGGAGATGCCACAGTTTTTGACAATTAAAAAACAAGTATTTATTAACTTTTAATTCGTTTACAGATATGGATAGTATAAAAGACAAACCATCAGAACGATCACTTAGGAATCAGAAGGATGCACGTTCTTTGAGTACCGATATAGGACGAGCGATACATCGGGGAATATCCGAGTTATACCACGAAGGCACTTGCGTTGATTTTGAAATAATTGTTGGCAATAAAACCTTCCGATGCCACAAAGTAGTTCTTGCCGCCGTATCGGACTACTTTCGGGCCATGTTCACTTCCGGTATGAAAGAAACCATTCAGAATCAAACAACATTCGAGGATATATGTCCAAAGGTGTTTGAAGTGATTTTTAATATGGTCTATCCTGATTACGAGGTCGATGTCTTAAATAACGACGATTTTGCAGAAGCGTCAGAAGAAGAGATGTCAGAACTCCTTCGCGTGGCCGAAATGTTGCAGATGCGATTTCTGTTGGAGAAATGCTGTTCATATTTCAAAAACACGATGTCACCAACAAACTGCATAGAAAGATGGCAAATGGCGAAAACTATTTTGAACACAGAGATCAACGAATTTGCTTGGAATTACTTATTGTGCAATTTCCAAAAGGTTGTCTCTGAAAAGATGTTGCTGACTTTGGAATTTGAAGACTTTCGTACAGTGATTGAAAACGAAAACCTTACTGTTGTCAATGAAGATGATGTATGGAGAGCAATCCACGAATGGATCAAATTTGACGAGACAAAGAGAAAGGTTCACTTGGCCGATTTATTAATGGAATGTTGTCTTACAGAATTGGAAGAGAATACTTTGATAGAGGAGATAGTGTTCGATCCTCTGATACGAGAGAACGATGGTGCAACTAAACTAGTCCAAGAAGCAGTACAATACAGACGCCATCCTGTTGTGCAAGGTTCTATGGAAGTAAAGCTGCGAAAAAATGTTGGAAAAGAACGGATGCTGGTTTTGATATGCAAGAAGAAGGCGGCGGTAAAGCGACCGTCAATGAAAAAGAGTTCAACAACTACCGGCCTTCAGACGCTATTCAAGAGGCAGACACGCCAAACACTTATTACAGTTAGGCCAGTGGATGGTGTTAGGGAAGGGTTGGCTTTCTGTGTCCATGGAGACTCGTTGTTTGTTTCAAGTGGCCAGAAACTGTTGACGTATATAGCAGCAGACGATACATGGACGGAGCGAGAACAAACTCCGGTTCCCCTGAGAGATCACATGATGTGTGCAAGTGACGAGTACCTGTTTGTCGTTGGTGGAATATCAGGTATCTCAGTCAGCTCTCAGGTACTGAAATACAACCTGCAGGATGACACGTGGAACATAACGGGTGAAATAATGGTTCCTGTTTGCCATGCATCATCCGTCTGCATCAAGAATAAAATTTACATATTCGGCGGTAAAATGGACGATGGTCAATTGGTCGACAGCGTGCAAGAGTTTGATATACGAAATGACACATCCACAATTATTGGTCATTTACCGACACCATGCGAATTCTCACGTGCTGTGAACAAAGGTGATGTAGCCTATATTGTGACGTCCGATGGTCAAGTAATTCAGTTTTCTGCCATAAATCACCAGATCGATATAGTTGCTACTTTGGACAAATTCAGACGTGTTGATTTTGGAATCGAGATGCGTGATGGAGCTATACATATTCATGGCGGAAGAATACTGGTCGGGGATAGTGATGAAGACGAAGATGAAATTAGCGCGACGGAAGAGTTTGCTTCTACTTCTATAACTGTTGACGTCACTTCCGGCAAAGAGAATACCAAAGCGTTTTCATTTCCAATGCAAGTTTTTGGCTGTGCCAGTGTTATAATGTCAACCAAATCAGGCAGCACACGTATAAACTAAATAGTTCACGGTAATTATAGTCCACGGTAAATAATGTGCATGCAAGGAGCGCCGTAGATTTCTTATTTATGTTTGAGACATTTTAAAACGTGCAATTTCTCCTTTTGCCACAATGTTTTCCACTTTTTGTCATAGGTTATCCATTCAATTATGGAGATTTTCTATGTTTTGACAAAATACGTTCAAAGTCGTCTGCTGCAGAATTGCCGTATGAGGGAAAGGGTTAATAGACATTCTCTGTAACCATCAAAGGTTCACTGAAAAGTAATATCACGAATCTTCATGAAAGTTTGTGTCATAATTACTGATATAAAATGTCACCATTTTCTTTTCATATACATGTATCCTTGTTATATCCACTTCATAATTCTTCCCTTTTTCTCTTTTTACCTTAACACCTTTAAGAGTTAAAATAAGGTTTTATACTTTATTTACTCAATGTCATTTATGTATGGAATGATTAAAAAATATGGCCTTAGACATTTATTAGTTCAATTTAATGGGTATATTTCAAATAACCTTTTTTTAAGTGGATAGAAAATTGACACATTTTTCTAAAAGCTAACTTTGCAATTATTTACATACCTATTATTTACATACCTATAAAAAGAAAACGCAGCTGTGCCTTTTCTTACAAATATTTTCTGTGAGTCATTCAATTATATACTTCACATATTTACAAAATCTCAACGGCTATATTGTTATAAACAGAAATATTAAAGTTTATATTGAAACCTTTCTTTGAAATAACAATACAATTTATGTATGTTTTGTATGATGAGGTGAATTAAACAATAATACCGGTAGTACTGAAATATTACCCAGGTAACACTGGTATATAACTGAACTGCTATTAACCCTTTCCCTCATATAGACGCTTTCTGACGCCTCTGCAGCAGACAGCTTTTTGAAAACATAGTGACAAAAGAAGAAATTGCACAAAACGTGCAATTTCTCCTTTTGCCACAATGTTTTCCACTTTTTGTCATAGGTTATCCATTCAATTATGGAGATTTTCTATGTTTTGACAAATACGTTCAAAGTCGTCTGCTGCAGAATTGTCGTATGAGGGAAAGGGTTAACAGATGCGTCAAGTCAACAAAGGAACTCCATCAACATGATGATTCTTCACTAACAGATAATGCATAGAATGTATCATAAAAATGTATCATGAAATGTATCATTCCATTAAATCAATCCCATATATTGTTGTTCTATCAAACATATTCATTTTTAAATAATATTTCATGTACTACTTAATTTTAATGCGCACTAAATGTCCTTAGCTGTCGATGCGCCATAAAACACTATATATATATACATTCATTCATTCCATATAGTGATGCATCTACAGCAGACAACTTTTTCAAAAGCGGTGACAAAAAGGAGGAATTGTCTTATTTCTACAATGTTTCAACTCTGCAATAGTTATTCTTTCATTTAGAGAGATTTAAGAAAACAGTTTTGCCTCTGTGATTTCAAATTATTTTGTTATGTGTGCAAAGAAATCTGATTAATAAAGAAAGTGTATAATCTGTATCATATGTTTTAAGAATCACACAGAATGTAAAAATCTATCTTGAAAAACAGCCATTGCTTATGAAAATGATTGATTGATTGGGGTTTACCGCCATGTTTAACAATTCTTCAATGATATCATGGCAGTCAGTTCACCTTGCTTTCCCACAGCATTAGTCCACGCAACCGACTTTCTAAGCAACCCGATCCGTGATGTACGCCGGACTGCGCCATTTCAGAACGTACGGAGAGTTATCAGTATTGGGTGATAACATCTCAAATATTCCCTATCAGTGATTAAGCCGGACCGTAAAGTTACAGAACGTATGGGAATTGTATCAATATGACTTGATGACATCTTAAACATTCCCGATCAGTAATATAGGTGATATCAGTATGACGTGATAATACATCACATTTTCACAATCAGTGATGTACGCCGGACTGTACAGTTACAGAGCGTATGGAGAAATATCAGAATGACGTGTTGCACATATTCGTAATCAGTGATGTATGCCGGACTATGCAGACACAGGACGTATCGTATCAGTATGACGTGATGCACCTATCCCCAATCAGTGATATATGCCGGACTATGCAGACACAGGACGTATCGTATCAGTATGACGTGATGCACCTATCCCCAATCAGTGATGTATGCCGGACTATGCAGACACAGGACGTATCGTATCAGTATGACGTGATGAACATATTCCCAATCAGTGATGTATGCCGGGCTATGCAGACACAGGACGTATCGTATCAGTATGACGTGATGCACCTATCCCCAATCAGTGATGTATGCCGGACTATGCAGACACATGACGTATCGTATCAGTATGACGTGATGCACCTATCCCCAATCAGTGATGTATGCCGGGCTATGCAGACATAGGACGTATCGTATCAGTATGACGTGATGAACATATCCCCAATCAGTGATGTATGCCGGACTATGCATACACAGGACGTATCGTATCTGTATGACGTGATGAACATATTCGTAATCAGTGATGTATGCCGGAATGTGCAGACACAGGACGTATCGTATCAGTATGACGTGATACACATATCCCCAATCAGTGATGTATGCTGGACTATGCAGACACAGGACGTATCGTATCAGTATGACGTGATGAACATATTCGTAATCAGTGATATATGCCGGACTATGCAGACACAGGACGTATCGTATCAGTATGACGTGATGCACCTATCCCCAATCAGTGATGTATGCCGGACTATGCAGACACAGGACGTATCGTATCAGTATGACGTGATGAACATATTCGTAATCAGTGATATATGCCGGACTATGCAGACACAGGACGTATCGTATCAGTATGACGTGATGAACATATTCGTAATCAGTGATGTATGCCGGAATGTGCAGGCACATGACGTATCGTATCAGTATGACGTGATACACATATCCCCAATCAGTGATGTATGCCGGACTATGCAGACACAGGACGTATTGTATCAGTATGACGTGATGCACATATCCCCAATCAGTGAAGTATGCCGGACTATGCAGACACAGGACGTATCGTATCAGTATGACGTGATACACATATCCCCAATCAGTGATGTATGCCGGACTATGCAGACACTGGACGTATTGTATCAGTATGACGTGATGCACATATCCCCAATCAGTGATGTATGCCGGACTATGCAGACACAGGACGTATCGTATCAGTATGACGTGATACACATATCCCCAATCAGTGATGTATGCCGGACTATGCAGACACAGGACGTATTGTATCAGTATGACGTGATGCACATATCCCCAATCAGTGATGTACGCCGGACTATGCAGACACAGGACGTATCGTATCAGTATGACGTGATACACATATCCCCAATCAGTGATGTATGCCGGACTATGCAGACACAGGACGTATCGTATCAGTATGACGTGATGAACATATCCCCAATCAGTGATGTATGCAGACACAGGACGTATCGTATCAGTATGACGTGATGCACCTATCCCCAATCAGTGATGTATGCCGGGCTATGCAGACATAGGACGTATCGTATCAGTATGACGTGATGAACATATCCCCAATCAGTGATGTATGCCGGACTATGCATACACAGGACGTATCGTATCTGTATGACGTGATGAACATATTCGTAATCAGTGATGTATGCCGGAATGTGCAGACACAGGACGTATCGTATCAGTATGACGTGATACACATATCCCCAATCAGTGATGTATGCTGGACTATGCAGACACAGGACGTATCGTATCAGTATGACGTGATGAACATATTCGTAATCAGTGATATATGCCGGACTATGCAGACACAGGACGTATCGTATCAGTATGACGTGATGCACCTATCCCCAATCAGTGATGTATGCCGGACTATGCAGACACAGGACGTATCGTATCAGTATGACGTGATGAACATATTCGTAATCAGTGATATATGCCGGACTATGCAGACACAGGACGTATCGTATCAGTATGACGTGATGAACATATTCGTAATCAGTGATGTATGCCGGAATGTGCAGACACATGACGTATCGTATCAGTATGACGTGATACACATATCCCCAATCAGTGATGTATGCCGGACTATGCAGACACAGGACGTATTGTATCAGTATGACGTGATGCACATATCCCCAATCAGTGAAGTATGCCGGACTATGCAGACACAGGACGTATCGTATCAGTATACCGTGATACACATATCCCCAATCAGTGATGTATGCCGGACTATGCAGACACTGGACGTATTGTATCAGTATGACGTGATGCACATATCCCCAATCAGTGATGTATGCCGGACTATGCAGACACAGGACGTATCGTATCAGTATGACGTGATACACATATCCCCAATCAGTGATGTATGCCGGACTATGCAGACACTGGACGTATTGTATCAGTATGACGTGATGCACATATCCCCAATCAGTGATGTATGCCGGACTATGCAGACACAGGACGTATCGTATCAGTATGACGTGATACACATATCCCCAATCAGTGATGTATGCCGGACTATGCAGACACAGGACGTATCGTATCAGTATGACGTGATGCACATACTCCTAATCAGTGATGTATGCCGGACTGTACAGTTACAGAGCGTATGGAGAAATATCAGTATGACGTGATGCACATAATTCGTAATCAGTGATGTATGCCGGACTGTGCAGACAGAGGATGTATCGTATCAGTATGACGTGATGCCGTTTCAATAGTTCGAATCGGTGATTAACGCCGGACTTATCAGTTTATTACTATTTTTTTGTTATTCTTAACTATCTTTATTGTTTATCTGTTAATTGAACTAATAAAACAAAACAAAAAAACAGCAAATTGTTTTATTTGAAACGAATTAATTCAATGGCATAGTAATGTTTACTGATTGATCGGTTGATTGAATGGAGATTTACTTCGTTTACAACATTATTTCAGTTATATCGCTTGGGTAAATTTTACAACGATATTCCAGTTATACCGCTTGAATAAAGTGTACAACGATATTCCAGTTATACCGCTTGATCAAAGTGTACAACGATATTCCAGTTATACCGCTTTTTTAAAGTTTACAACGATATTCCAGTTATACCGCTTGATTAAAGTGTACAACGATACTCAAGTTATACGCTTAATTAAAGTGTACAACGATATTCCAGTTATACCGCTTGATTAAAGTGTACAACGATATTCCAGTTATACCGCTTGATTAAAGTTTACAACGATACTCAAGTTATACCCCTTGATCAAAGTGTACAACAATATTCCAGTTATACCGGTTGATTAAAGTTTACAACGATACCCAAGTTATACCTATTAATTAAAGTTTACAACGATATTCCAGTTATATTGATTAATTGGAGTTTAAAACGATATTCCAGTTATATTGATTGATTAAAGTTTATAACGATATTCCATTTATATTGATTGATAAGAGTTTACAACGAAATTTCAGTTATACCAATGGATTAGAGTTAAATGTCGTTTACAAAGATTGTTCAGTTATTTCTTATGATTGGAGTTTTATGTCGTTAACAATAATATTTCAGTTATATCGATTGATTGGAATTTCATGCAATGAATTAGGATATTTCAGTTACATTGCATGATTGAAGTTTACAATGATATTTCAGTTGTATTGATTGATTGGAGTTTACAACGATCTGTCAGTTATATAGAATGATAGGAGTTTTACGTCGTTAACAATGTTATGATGGTTATACGGATTGATTGGAGTTTACAATGATATTTCAGTTATATCGATTGATTAGAGTTTACAACGATAGTTCAGTTATACCAATGGATTAGAGTTAAATGTCGTTTACAAAGATTGTTCAGTTATTTCTTATGATAGGATATTTATTACGTTTACAATCATATTTCAGTTATATCGATTGATTGGAGTGTCATGTCATTTATTAAGATAGTTCAGTTACATTGAATGATTGAAGTCAGTTGTATTGATTGATTGGAGTTTACAACGATATGTCAGTTATATCGAATGATAGGCGTTTTACGTCGTTAACAATGTTATGATAGTTATACGGATTGATTGGAGTCTACATCGATATTTCAGTTATATCGATTGATTATATTTCTCCCCCCGTTTACTATGATATTTCAATTATATAGATTAATTGGAGTTTGTAACGATATTTCAGTTATATCGATTGACTGTAGTTTACAAACGATATTTCAGTTATATCGATTGATTGGAGTTAACAATGATATTTCAGTTATATCGATTGATTAGAGTTTTCAACGGTATTTCAGATAGTTCGTGGTGGCGAGATTCACTTCGCAAGTGTGTCTTGGCTTTCTTGCACGAGTTCACAACATTCTTCCAAGGTAAATGACTACATTCCTATAAATACCCTTTAATTTAAACATATTTAATTCTCATATATTTTTACATAGTAGGTAACATCAAAATTTGAGTCAATTGGTTGATGACGAGTGATGTTTGTCTATCGTCTGACTGTATTACTGGACCGGGATTCGAACTAACGACACCAGACCCTGAAGACTTTGAAAACATTCTCTGTTATCAGAAATTAATTCCAAAAAGAGTTCTGATTTGTTAAATTCTAGAATATCCCAGCTTAACAATCTTAACAAACGTTCATTGGATCATCGCTACTCGACACACGTGCATTGGATCATCGCTACACGACATACGTTCATTGGATCATCGCTATACGATAAACGTTCATTAGATCATCGCTACTCGACACACGTTCATTAGATCATCGCTACACGACATACGTTCATTGGATCATCGATACACGACATACGTTCATTGGATCTTCGCTATACGACATACGTTCATTAGATCCTCGCTATACGACATACGTTCGTTAGATCCTCGCTATACGACATACGTTCATTAGATCCTCGCTATACGACATACGTTAATTGGATCATCGCTATACGACATACGTCGATTTTCGATGTTATCAGAAATTAATTCCAAAAAGAGTTCTGATTTGTTAAATTCTAGAATATCCCAGCTTAACAATCTGAACAAACGTTCATTGGAGCATCGCTACTCGACACACGTGCATTGGATCATCGCTATACGACATACGTTCGTTAGATCCTCGCTATACGACATACGTTCATTAGATCCTCGCTATACGACATACGTTCATTGGATCATCGCTATACGACATACGTTCATTAAATCCTCGCTATACGACACACGTTCATTAGATCATCGCTATGCAACATACGTTCATTAGATCATCGATATACGACATACGTTCATTAGATCATCGCTATACGACATTCGTTCATTGGATCATCGTTATACGACATATGTTCATTAAATCCTCGCTATACGACATACGTTCATTGGATCATCGCTACACGACATACGTTCATTGGATCATCGCTACTCGACATACGTTCATTAGATCATCGCTACACGACATACGTTCATTGAATCATCGCTACTCGACATACGTTCATTGGATCATCGATACTCGACACACGTTCATTGGATCATCGCTACTCGACATACGTTCATTGGATCATCGCTACACGACATACGTTCATTAGATCATCGCTACACGACATACGTTCATTGAATCATCGCTACTCGACATACGTTCATTGGATCATCGATACTCGACACACGTTCATTGGATCATCGCTACTCGACATACGTTCATTGGATCATCGCTACACGACATACGTTCATTAGATCATCGCAACACGACATACGTTCATTGGATTATCGATACACGACATACGTTCATTGGGTCATCGCTACTCGACATACGTTCATTGGATCATCGCTACTCGACACACGTTCATTGGATCATCGCTACTCGACACACGTTCATTGGATCATCGCTACTCGACACACTTTCATTGGTCCATCGCTACTCGAAAACCGTTTATTGGATCATCGCTACTCGACACACGTTTATTGGATCATCGCTACTCTAAAAACGTGTATTGGATCATCGCTACTCGACACACGTTCATTGGATTATCGCTAATCGACACACGTTCATTGGATCATCGCTACTCGACACACGTTCATTGGATCATCGCTACTCGAAAAACGTTTATTGGATCATAGCTACTCGACACACGTTTATTGGATCATCGCTACTCGAAAAACGTGTATTGGATCATCGCTACTCGACACACGTTCATTGGATCATCGCTAATCGACACACGTTCATTGGATCATCGCTACTCGACACACGTTAATTGGATCATCGCTACTCGACATACGTTCATTGGATCATCGCTACTCGGAAAATGTGTATTGGATCATCGTTACTCACACGCGTTCCTTGGATCATCGCTTCTCGACAAGCATTCATTGGGTCATCGCTACTCGATAAGCATTCATTGGATCATCGCTACTCGACACACGTTTATTGGATCATCGCTACTCGAAAAACGTGTATTGGATCATCGCTAATCGACACACGTTCATTGGATCATCGCTACTCGACACACGTTCATTGGATCATCGCTACTCGACATACGTTCATTGGATCATCGCTACTCGGAAAACGTGTATTAACTTTTGACAAATCGTCGGAAAGAATGTTGGCGGATCTGGGGTTCAAACGCACATCCCCTGGATTGAATGCCCGCGTCGCTACCGTCTGAGATACTGGGGTTCGGCAAGTTATAAACGGAACTCAGTGACAGGGAGTTACATATACTACTTCAGTGACGGCCGCCGTGTGCGCACATTATTTGAACCAAATTTCACGAAAACCAAAGAATTTACGTCAAACTGCTTACTTGTATAACCGGTCTTTAATCCATAATCAATCATCAACTAGCATAGCGTGTGTACGGTTTGTTCGCGAATTTGGAAGATCTTGGCCATTCTCTGTAGATGCATTTGCTTTCACTGTATCTTAAGGATTTAGTTCCGCCTCGGTTGCGGGAGGTCATGGGTTCGATTGCCGACCGGATCATACCAAAGACTTTACAAATGGTAGTAATGGATGTCCTCCTTTGTGCTCAGGGTTGCGGGGGGTTAGCATTACGACCGACTGGCTGGTGTCGGGATAAATCGACTAGTAGTACTGGCAACCTGCCAAGGAAACGCCGTGATATAACTGAAAACATGTTGTAAGCGGCGTCAAACACCAAACAACCAATTAACCCTTTCAGCGCCGAATTGTTTAAAGTAGACTCTTCCATGTTCCAAACTCGGACGATTCTATTTTCATGTTATAGGATTTTTGGAATATGTTTATAACTCACAGTCAAACAATACAGATTTCAGGTGAGACAGCTCCTTACGAGCTGACTCACCTGAATCTGTATTGTTTGCAAAAAGCTCAATATTGCCTTTGGCGCTGAAAGAGTTGGCATTATTCGTTGTTTCCCTTTACTGAAATGTTGTCATCGATAATATTAGTTATCGGTAAGAGATAATAACCCGTACCAGTGTATAAACAAACCTGTTGTTGTCTTATCAGTGCCATTGAGTGGTGAAACTGTCTACTTTATATACAACAGTATAGACATTGTTTTATTATTCATAGATCACAACGACTTCCCATATACACTTATAACACGAACAAGAGCTCTAGATAAGGGCCGTTTTGCATGTTCTAAAATCCTTATTTGACCCTCAAACCCAATGTTGTGGGTATGAATCGTCTCAGTGATATGATTCTGTTAATTACCCACACCATAGGATTTCCTAGGATTATAAGAAAGATATTGTTGGGGAAAAACAGCTGTTTATGCCTCCTTATCTAGACCTCTGATGATATAATAACCCCGATATCAGTCCATTACAAGAGAAAGTTGATGCAACGCATCAATGTCGCCGGATATCCATAGTGCAGTTATGCATAACACTAACATTATAATAGTTGAATAAACAGTTATCAACTGAGGGGCATATTGGAACATCAGGGGTGGGGTCAAGTGAAAATGTATCATAACTTGCATTGTTTTGTCAACGAAGTGAATGATAATTGAAGCCTTTCATTGTTTATGATCAATTTCCATTCCAAAGTAGGTTGACCATACACACAACCAACTAATTATTGATCATAAACAGTAATGGAAATGAGTAATCTTGCCAATCATTAGTCTTAGTATGTATACAGTGCTTTCATTAAGGAATAATTATAAGATTTGTGAATTCCACATACACTTTTCAAGATGTTTGTCAGAATATTTGAATATAATTATTTTTCAATAAAACCACAAAACAGACAATTTAGGATTTGCATGCAATAGCACGTCATTTTACCTTTCCTCTTTTAAAGTCAACAGTGGACACCTTTGCAGCAATCTACTTTTAAAACAATGAGATAAGGGTTAAATCGCTGAAGACATGAGTTTTCTCTTTTTCTCAAAATGATATTAGCTTAGCATCCTAACTATATATCATACTTTAACAAATGTTGAAAGGTAGTCCAATATTTATAAATTAGACCACCTTCGAAATATAATATCAACTAAACAGTTAAATCTCATTGAAATTGTTGTATAATTTAAACTTAATTTCGAACATAAACTTAGCCCTACAACATGTTAATTTATTTTAATTCTTTCCTTCCTTTTTTATGATGAAAACAACAAACTACTCATGTTTTAAAATTATATTATGATGAGCGCCTTTTTGTCTATGATGCATAACAATATGCAGATCGGAAGCAATATGCCTTTAGGGAATTAAATGACACATTTAAAATTGTCAAGGACGAAATAATTTTGTACGAAAGACCCGATTCTTTCTTATTCGCAGAGGTGTCGTTCTTGAAACTCTCTTTATAGGCAGAGAGTGTTCGTTCAAAGTCATTTTTCCATTAAAACCAGTTTTATCTCGGTTTGTTCTTTTCTTCATTTGTTTCGAACCAAATAAACATTTTAAATCACCTATAATTTACTATTTGTAAGTGAGTGTAAAGAGCGGCTCTCTGCAAAGGAGATTGATCTACGCAGTTGGTATTCGCGAGTCACGCAGGTGCGCGTACGTAAACAAATTAGACTGCGACGTAAAGGTTTGTAGTTATCGACTTTTGATTACATGTAGTATAGTGTTCACTTTTGGTTGAAAAACAATATACACACGATTTATACGAAAAGAGTGTTTCGCCTTTATGTTTTCAAAGTCGTCTGCTGCAGATGTGTTGTACGTGGGAAAGGGTACACTATATTGCCGTGCATGTAAAACTATCTAGAAAGGACAGCTTTGTAATGTTTGTCTTTAAAAATATTGTGAGATAATGAAAATGGTTCATTAGTTTATAATGTGTTATTTTATTTAAATAAATAAAAAAAAAAGTTGATGGCTTATTCGCATTCTGCATCTCAGCTTATACACTTGAATTGAAACTAACAGTAACGTTTTAGGTGCAGATATAAAACGTGAATTAGCGTCAGTTACTATTGCGGTGCTCGCGTGATTATATGCTGTTTTCTAATAGTTTACCTAATAGTGCTGACAGAGATCAGACTGCATGGTTCGAATTAAAAAAAAAAAAAAACGAAAAGTGCAGCAAAAGATTAACTTGTACGTATATTCAGGCTAATCCTAGGTTACACTTTTCTCAAATGTTTTAAATTTCGCATTCTTATGAAATTCTGCATGTATATATTCCTTGATCATTATATTTTATGCATAAATAAAAAAAAAAAAAAAATAATAAGTTTGTCTCATGTAATTTCCGTGTAGATATAGTCGATCAATAAGACTTCTGGTGACAATTAACCGTTACATTTTCTTCGACAGCACTGGGAAGGATTCACTAAAATTAGCAGAAAACATTTAGGGAAATAAAGAAATTAACTTCCTTTGGGAATTTGCGATTTTCTAGTGGTTGTATAGTACAAACGCATCCGAAAATCGTTTATTAATACACTATTTATGTCTTAGTTTAAAAAGTTAAAAATACACCCGTCTCAATAAATCATGAGTCTAAAGCTATAGGTATACATATTTACCTGTCACATAATTACACTATAATGGTCCCCCCGATCCGCTCGACCGACCAGCTAGGGATTAAATCGAGTCGACGTATCGGGAACACACCTATCACATGTTTCGGGTACTTGGTTACTAGTAAAGTAAAATTGGACATAAACACCCCGCCCAAAATGAGAAGTGAATGTTCTCTCTATGATTGACTATCTGGTTCAATCATGGCCTACGATAGTATGTCGACATTTAATAAAAATGTCCTTTTCACACAGCCAGATTTTGTCATTCACTTCACCCTTCTTCTAACCCGCTTTGATCGATTCGATTTACTGCATTACATAAACACCTGTCCCACGTTTAACTAAATATTTGCTGGCGAACGGTTGTCGAATAAGAATTATGATACGAAACGTTACAAACTAGTATACCGTAAGCAAAGCTGTTGTAAGCAAAATAAAGAAACACATAGATATATCAACACCTGAGCTACGTTACACGATAACCGACTTAAAAATCAACCCTTTCCCACATGTTAATGTATTTTGACACACCTTCAGCACACGACCTATTGAAAACATTGTAGTAAAAGGTGAAAACAATGTTTTCTCATATGTGTGTCCAGATCTTTTATATTGCATATGTCTGCTGCATATTTATAGCATGTGGGAAAGGGTAAATGACAATTAATGCATTATTGCAAAGTTAGTATTCTATTATAAATATTCATTCGGAATGCTTTTACTTCTAGGTGTCGAACGGGAAGTTATTGTTTTGATAGTGAGCAAGTTTGGATAATCGTCTTTCGTAAGTTCGGTGACAAAGGTCAATGAGACAAGCGTTATTCGTCTTTCACCAAGGCTTTCGGTCTTTGTGGAAAATCGGCCAGTTGCTTGGAAAGAGTGTTTTGTAGGTGAACTGGCCGCCGTAATAATTTTTATTGAAAACGGTGTTTAACCCCAATCAATCAATTGTAAGCTCGGAAAGGTCGTTTTCGTGTGACTTGGACAAATGAACATTTTACCTAAAGCGGGATTATTAGGTTTCTTCTTGGAATACATGGGGACAATACACAATATACTGTTCACAAACGCCAACTTTTCGCCGGTCCCATGCACTGGCTCATACATCCCCGTTGCGACTGGAATATTATTGAAACAGCGAAAAACCGAAATAATCAATAAATTAATATTCCTCCTGCACGTTGAACTGTCACTGTCATGTGACTGCTAAGTTAGAGAGCACTCTTTACTTCTACAAATGTGTAAAGATGTGCACAATAGAAACGTCTAGCGGTAAATCAAAGTCCACTTGCCTAATGGTTGGAATTATATATATATATATATATATATATATTGTTCCGTTCCGTTCCGCATTATACAGTTACCTGTGTGGGTAACTGTATTTAGCGGAACGGAACGGAACAACGATCTTCAGAACTATCCATTACTTGTAAAATGTGCATAATATAACGTCTAGAGGTAAGTGGTAAATCAAAGTTCACTTGCTATGGGTTCGAATCAACATGTATAAACAGTAGATCTTGATCAGACTGTGCGGATGCACTAGCTGATCTTGATCTTATATACTGCTCACAAACGCCAACTTTTACCGTTTCCCATGCGCTGGCTCATACATCCCCGTTCCGACTGGAATATTATTGAAAAAGCGAAAAACCGAAATAATCAATAAATTAATATTCCTCCTGCACGTTGAACTGTCACTGTTAAAGAAATATATATTTAAAGTATAAAAAAATATCGACTTGAGTTCTTACGTGGAATTTCATTAATATTGAGTGAGGTTTAATTAAGAATAATGACTGCATCGATGATGTAGTGGTAGAGCGTTCGCCTCGGTGCGGGAGGTGTCATTTTCTATTCCTGACCGGGTCATACCAAATACTTTAAAAATGGAAGTAATGACTTTCCCTCATTCGCGCTCAGTGTTGTGGGGTTAGCATGACGACTGACTCCCTGGTGTCAAGATAAATGGACAAGTAGTGCTGGTAACTTACCCAGGAAACGCCGTGATATAACTGAAATATATTGTTGAAAGCAGCGTAAAACACCAAACAAATATTGCATTTATCTTGGAACGGAACGTCCTACACAACTATTCATTTCTTGTAAAGATGTGCAGACTAATGGTTGGAATAGACCCCCACACACCCACCCCCAAAAAATGCATTCACCCAACACAACACACTTATAACGCTTTGGTTAATTGATTCTGCATGATTTAGCTACTTAATAGTTTACAATATTATTTTTATAATGTATATACTCTCTCAACAATTATATATATATTGTTCCGTTCCGTTCCGCATTATACAGTTACCTGTGTGGGTAACTGTATTTTACGGAACGGAACAATGACCTACATAACTATTCATTACTTTTAACATGTGCATAATAGTAATATAAGTAGTATATAATAGTAACGTCTAGAGGTAAATAAAGTTCATTTGCTATAGGTTCGAGTCCTTGATTTTATATACTGTCTTGATTTTATATACTGTTCACAAACGCCAACTTTTAGAGTTTTCCATGCACTGGCTCATACATCCCCGTTGCGACTGGAATATTATTGAAACAGCGAAAAACCGAAATAATCAATAAATTAATGTTCCTCCTGCACGTTGAACTGTCACTGTCACGTTACTGCTAAGTTAGAGAGCACTCTTTACTTCTAAAAATGTGTGTTAATCGAGCAATCAGATGTTTGAACGCATGTGGCAAGATTGAAAACTGTTGTGGAGAGTTCGATTTTAAAAAGGTTAGAATACATAACATATCGGTGAGAACAATAAGTCTTGTCGAACTTTTTCAGATAGGTTATAATTGCGCCCAACGAAAATAACCAATGATAATGTAAGAGATTAGTAGTTGTTGAAACTGCAAATTTCGAGGTAGAATTTTCATATAGAGGGAGACTATGTAGAAGAGGTGTCTGTCACTGTGGCAGGTAATATGGGTTATATATTTAACTCCGCACATGATAGATATTTCTATCGTATGACAGTAAAGATATGCATACGTGATTAAAGACACAACTTTGATTTTTTTATTTTTTTTATTTATGTCGACTTATACAAGAGACAGTTAATAACAGTATACCCCTCCTGAACCAGATATTACTAAATGTTTATTAAAACGCAGGTACAATATATAAGTATGGAAACAGATATTCCCTGTCTGGTGCCCCATCACTTGTTCCGTTCCGTTCCGTTCCGTTTCGTTCCGCAAAATACAGTTAGCCCCCTGATACAAGGGAACGGTTAAACGATAACATACATAAATCTGAAGAGTAAAATAAAGGAGATCACGTGATATATTTAGCTTTGATAAGATACATGAAATATAGCCATGTCAACTTGTTCATGCCCAGCGTTGTCCGGTTGTTATCTCTGTGTCCCGGCTTCACATAGATCCGCGTTATCGGAGCCAGATAAAGAGTGGGTGTGTCACTTGATGACAAGTAGACCCTCAGTTACGCGATAACGCCAGTTCAGAGTGCCAGCCCAGTGAACACACATTACACACAACGAAAATGGTTAAAGAATTTGAAAATCCCGTAAGTTATATCTTGTAAATTAATTATATTCTACAGTTTGCGAATTTACATATATTGTTTTGTTTGAATAGTGTGTGTTTCGTATTTTTATTTGATGATGAATTGTAAGTGATTTGTTATTAAATGATCAATGCAATTACATATCTTCTCATTCAATTTTCATATTCATTTTAACTGAATCGGGCATATTAATAAAGGGAAAAAATCGATTTTACAACTTAAATCTTCCTAATTGATATTTCGCAGATACGCACTTTTAAGTTTTTTTGCAAAGAATAAATACATGATTTGTTAATAAACTTCGTTTCGTTCACATGTGTTATGACCACACATGTGTTATGCTCATAGTCAATGTGTCATCGTCTTAATATGTCTATGTAAATAGTCAGTCATAGTTGTTACCACTCATACTTACCTGTCATAATATTAACTTCAATATATCAAAGCCCTCTTCAAAATTGTAAAATACAGTTGAAAGGGAATGGGGCCGTATCTAATGTTGTGAGAACTTGTGGCCAGACCCTTTTTCCTATAATAGTACATGGTATACCTGTACAATGTAAAGTGTTACATAATTGTATATGGTTGAACTAAACTATATAAATAGGCAATTTAATTTACACAGAAATTATGTGTATCCTTTAAAGATTGCGTTACATTGTGCATGTTGTGAATAGCTTTTCGCATTTATATCGTTATGATTTTAAAGTGAATACGAATCAACAAAGTATACGTTCTCAAAAACTTAGACACATAACATTTGAACAAATGTATTATACCAACACGAGATTTATGCCTATACCTGTACATATGAAAGTGTAAAATCAGTTTGATTTGACGCATGGTTGAACCAGTGCGCTAAGTGTGTATAATAAGTATAATGTGTCATTTATTACGAGCCATGTCACAAAAAAAAATAAAAAACGATTGTTCGTTCAAAGATCCTGATCAACCAACCTGCGCACCCGTGCAGTCTGATAAGGACCTTCTCTGTTCTTTACTTAGAGTCTTACAAGCACCATAGAAGTCTCTTAACCCTTTCTCACATACAACAAATCTGCAGCAGACGACTTTGAAAACACGGTAACAAAAACCTGAAAAATCTCCATAAAAGATAGCTTAAATGTTAAATAAAGTTAAATACATTGTGGCCAAAGGGTAAATTGCTCATCGTGAGCAATTTACCCTTGGGCCACAATGTTTTAACGAATGGTCTGCTGCTATTGCGTCAAAATGCGTCTGCATGTGGAAAAGGGTTGATTAAGAAGGGCTATGACAATACATTGACGATACACATGTCTGTTATTAATCGTAAATATAGCCTTCGAATGTCGATTTTCGTGGGGCATGACCATATTACGGAAATGACAAATTACTAGTTGTCTCATGATGTTGCCTCATTTCTATGTTTTACCAGGAATGTAGATGATATCTTATCTACTTCCCTGATATCTTATCTACTTCCCTGGTATCTTATCTACTTCCCTGATGTTACACATTCCTTCCATTCCCTCATGAAGTCAGATCAAGTTTTAATTTATCATTTCTTTTTTTTACCAGACAAAACAGAGCAATTCAAATTTCCGATGGGATTAAAATACACACACATATATATATATATATATATATATATATATATAGTGAATTCATAAACATTATCTCATCAATTAAAAGTTTAACATCAGAAAGTATGGGCATTCAAGACATAATGCAAGAGTAAAAATAATTTATGTAAAGTAGTAAAATTAGCATAAGTTCATTAAGGACGTTAATAATACTTCAAACTGAATAAATTCCTGTTATAAACCCTTTCCCAAATACAACAATTCTGCAGCAGACGACTTTGATAACATACTGATAAAAATGTGGGGAAAAAATCCATAAATGAGAGTGAAGTTATTAAATAAAGTTGAAAACATTGTGGAAAAAGGAGAAATTGCTCGTTTTGAGCAATTTCTCCTTTTGTCACAATGTTTTCAAAAAGCGGTCTGCTGCAGAGGCGTCAGAAAGCGTCTATATGTGGGAAATGGTTAAATTGCATTTGGCAGCGAAAGAGTAACCTGAAAAAGTTGTAGAAAATGGCGTAAAACACAATTACAAATCAGAATATTGAAACATGCGCGTGACATGTAAGAGTTATATTGTCTTGTCTATCACAACGTTTATATTGTTATAACAGGAAATTGTATCATTGTTTGAATGTGTGCCTGTATGAATCATTCAACCTTTCCCACATGCTCAGACGATTTGAAGCAGACGATTTGAAAACGTAAAGCCAAAACATGACATATCTATATAATAAATACAAGTTAAATTATCAAAAATAGAGTTGAAAACGTTGCGGCAAAAGGTGAAATTATGAGCAATTTCTCCTTTTGTCACAATGTTTTCAAAATTCGTCTGCTGCAGAAGCGTCATAAAGCCCATGTGCGTGGGGAAAGGGTTTAACCTTATCAGTTCAGTCAACACTCAACTAGGTTCGATTACTTAATTGCATCTTTAGATACACGGACGTGGTTTATAAACATGATAAAACACTTAACCCTTTCCCATATGTAGACGCAGACAACTTTGTAAAAACATTGTGACAAAAGGTGAAATTACTCATAATGAGCAATTTCACCTTTTGTCACAATATTTGTTCAACTCTTTTCAATAGAAAGAGATTTTCGCCTATTTGCTTAGATGTTTTCAAAGTCGTCTGATGCTGATTTTTCTTTTGTATCTGATGATTCAAGTTGTAGAGAACACATCACGAGAACTTTTTTCAACGGCAACACTTTTATTTTCTCATGACCGTGTCGGTTGTGTAGTGGTAGAGCAATCTGCCTATGGTGCGGGCTGTCGCGGGTTCGATCCACAGACGGATCATACCAAACAAAGACTTTAATAATGATAGTCATGGCTTTTCATCAATTGCGCTCAGAATTGTGGGGGTAAGAATTACGACTGACTGGTTGGTGTCAGGAAAAATGGACCAGTAGTACTGGTAACTTACTCAGAAACTGAAAATCAGTGTAGAATGCGGCGTTAAACGCCATACAAGCAAACAAAATATGTTCTCGATATTTCGGCATATTCTCCCAACCAAGGAGGAGTCACGCGACAAACAAAGAAGAACACCATCAAACGAACGTTTCACTCGTGATACTTACCCGCGAACAATAAATACCGCATACGAAAACGTTTTAAAGGGTGGGTTACTTTGGACATAAACTAGATATCGAAATTTCATTGGTAAATACTCATTATGTAACATCCATAAACAAGGGATATCCGATCGTAAAACAATTTAATCTTTATTTGTCAATCGACTATTTAATGGCCGGTTATTAAATCTTGTAGAGAATTGAAAAAGGTCTCTACACATTTTGTGGACAAGACAAATGCATTTGTTCAATGGACTTGTGTGTACCCAAATTTAAAACCCTGCTATCGACAATAAATAATATCCATTTGCATTTTCAGGCATGTTGTGTTTATTCATTGATATTACAATTTGGTGGTAGTTATACCTTTAGTAGAAGCATTAACATGGTATACATTCACTTTTAATATATATATATTGCATTATTATACCTCACTTTTGTCTACAATGGTAAAATCCCATTAGTGACCGCCGCAGTGCTTTCATTAAGCGGACGTGGACGAAAAATCCCAAAAAACGTCCGAAAATTGAGCACTGGACGTTTATTATACGTCCAAAAAATTCCCCAAAACTTCCGTAAATTTACACATGGACGTTTCCAGAATAACCCTAAATAAAGTATATAGGGTGAAAGTGCAGAGGTGAAACGTGTAAAAAAAAAAATCGATAATTGTCACGCGCACACGACTCTACACACTTACCAAAGTTCTTATCGTGTGTACCAGACATCACCTTGACGTCCTCTGTTATAGGGTAGTTTAACTTGATTACGCTAATTGGATTAAAAGTTTGCCTAATCCGACGACGGTCTTTCTTTCAAATAACGTTAATTAATTAATTAGGTCGGACGTTTTCTTGATCTTTTAAAAATATTTGATGACGAGAAATACCGATTATCACTTCTAGATTTATACCGATTATCACTTCGGAAACTATAAATTGGAAGTTATTTATATATTCTGTATGCATAACTACTTGGAAAATATGCAGCCTCGTTCCTAATGGATTCCTCCCCGAATAATGATTTTGATTGGTCAGAAAATCAGAAATAATAAAAACGTCATCAATCTATTCTGAAGAGGTACTTTCCGAGATTCCAAAATGGCGGATGTAAAATAATTTTTTGCCGACATTTTTCGAAATTTCGACTCTGAAGCAGAATTTGAGGGCATTGAAAGTGCAGATTTGATAGATATTAGTAAGACGACTTTATGCTTCTCTGCCATATCTTGATAATGACATTTCCCGCGATTAACAGCTGAATTGTTCGCGAGTAATTAGCAATATACGTACGTACGCGGTAGAAGTTTTTTGGTCTGATTTTAATGAGATTGCATACAGCAGTGACGTCACTTAATTTTGTTTGGTATAATAAAATAAATATCATATGGCAGCATGTGTGACATTGATATTGTCAACCCTCGAAACAGAATGTCACCCTCGGCTTACACCTCGGGTGACATTCTGCTCTCGGGTTGACAATATCAATGTCACACATGCTGCCATATGATATTTATATATTGTCCTTACATAATATGTTTTTTACAGATATAAGCTGGAATGGGACCAAGAGTCAAAAGACTAAAAATGAATAACACACCTTTCTCCTTTGGGACTCCAGCAGCCACATCCACCAGCACAGGCAAGTTTCCTTGTAATTTTCCGAGGTCCAGATAAGTAGGGGTATTCAGCTCTTTTTCCAACAATTTCTCTCTTATTATTAAAGCAAACCCTATGTTGTGATACTCAAAATAATCGTCTCTCTTTTGAGTACCCACAACATAGGGTTAGAGGGTCAAATAAGGATTTCAGAGGATGCAAAACACCCCTTATCTAGAGCTCTGAATTGTGTTATATTTATGTGATTAGAACCCTTTTCCTCTTTATAAAACTCTGTAGCAGATGACTTTTAAAACATCTAATCAAAAGATGGAAAAATCTATTTAGATTAAAAAGTATTCTTTTTAAAAGAGTTGAAAACATTGTGGCTAAGACAGAAATTGTTCATTATTAACAATTTCTCTATTTCCACGAATAGTTCTACTTTTGAAAACATTGTGGTAAAAGAAGAATTGTAAAGAGCATTTTCTCCTTTTGTCACAATGTTTTAAACTTTATTTATTCAATAATTGTCTTCAATTATTATTTATAGAGAGTTTCCTACTTTTTTTTTACTAATTCATGAAATGTTTTTAAAGTCTTCTGCTGCAGATTTGTCGTAATTGGGAAAAAGTTAACAATGAATCTGCATCGTGGTAAAAGAGTGTAATCTATGACAGATGATTGCTTAACTTAATTATAATATGAGAAGATGACAATTTATACAGATTGTTACTCAGTACTTGTTTAACCCTTTCCCTCATCAAGACGCTTTCTGACGCCTCTGCAGCAGACATCTTTTGAAAACATTGTGACAAAGGAGAAATTGCTTATGAGCAATTTCTCCTTTTGTCACAATAATTTCAACTCTATTCAATAATTATACTTTATTTTATAGAGATTTTTCATATTTTTGCCAATATATATTTTCAAAGTCGTCTGCTGCAGATTAGTTGATGTGGGATGGGGTTAAAAAAAAAAAAATGGTTTTGTTAAATAATTATGCTAGTTTCAACATCAATCTCAGATAATCTGTTTTTGATAAGAATATTTTTGAAAAAGTGACACTGCATAACTATGAAATTTCTCATTTATTGGATATTTATTTACAACCCCGGTCATCGTCCGCTAGTCCAGGTTTCTGTACAAGGAATGCGATTTTTTATTTTGACTGTTCGCATCAATGCAATATGTAACGGCGATATAGAACAGAACAGAACAGAAATTTTAATTGACATTAAGCATACAAGCTCATAGTCACATAAAACATACATATAAATATACATACAACAGAAAATGGCATGTCATTTAATACATACATATATATACATACATAGCATTTTTTTCATATTTTATACATTTTGGTTGAAACGTGAGAATACTTCCGCTTATTTTTACTTATTCCTGGAACATATAGCATCCAGTACTGGTCATATACTAGTATTTCATGTTTTACCTTTCCCTTTCAGAATCTACACAAATCCGATGATATTTGTTACAAAAGCATTTATTTATTCCTTGTTTTATTTTATTTTTGAAGTCATTTTCGGGAAAGAAGAAATCGTGTTCACATTCCTGCTTTTCCCACAATGTCTTCCATCCTCGATCTTTGGTTGTTTCTTCAGATGTTTTCTATTTACGTCAACATATATATTGAGACTAATCGTCCGCCAGAACTTGGCCTTGGTTAGGTAACTTAACTTTATAACATTGACTCTAGAGGGGATATTTTTCATCCAATCTTCATGAAAGTTTGAAAGTTTGTCTCCATCAAAACTCTGTCAAATTTGAAACTGGGTCATGGGTGGTCTAACACTAGCAAAATTACCAAGGTAGTTGTCATCGTCGGCCAGAACGTGGCCTTGTGTCAAATTGAAACTGGGTCATGGGCGGTCTAACATTAGTCACTAGGTCACTAGGTCAAATGCTAGAAAAACCTTGAACACTGTAGAAGTAAATTTTGTCCATCCAATCTTCATGAAAATTAATCAGAAGATTTGTCTTCATCATTTATTATAACATATTGACAAGTCACTTGAAGTCAGCAACGCATTGATCTTCACTTACTTTTGATGTTTCATTGACTTTAAGGTTGTTTTCACATATTGATATGCATAAAATTATATTGATTCTAATTAAAATGGGGTTTTCAGGGAAGGGCAAGAAACCCTCAGTCTGAGACAGAGCTCAAGATAAGGGGCGTTTCGAATGTTCTAAAATCCTCATTTGACCCTATAACCCTATGTTGTTGGTACTCACTCAATGAGACGATTCTTTTGAGTACCCAATAGATAGGGTTTGGTTGCATAATAAGAAAGATATTGTTGGGGAAAGAGCTGCATACCCCTCCTTATCTGGACCTTTAACCCTTTCCCTCATACGACAATTCTGCATCAGACGACTTTGAACATTTTTTGTCAACAAATAGAAAATCTCTATAATTGAATGGATAACCTACGACTAAAAGCGGAAAACATTGTGGCAAAAGGAGAAATTGCTCGTTTTGAGCAATTTCTTCTTTTTGTCACTATGTTTTCAAAAAGCCATCTGCTGCAGAGGCGTCAGAAAGCATATATATGAAGGAAAGGGTTAATTAATGAGGTTTTGTTATTTTAATGATTTGCATGTTTATATTATTCAGGTACAGCCGGCAGTTTCAATTTTGGAGCTCCACCACCGTCAGTTACACCAAGAGCATCTACTGGGTTTGCCTTGGGTAAGTGACTGGATACTTATTTTTAAAAAACCAGTGCAGCATTAAAATGAGGCCAGGCTCTAAAACTATCAAAGTTTAGTCTGTACTCAGAATTTATGCTCAAGTATCTGATTGGTCAGATGCAAATTCAATCTCAAAATTGACCAATCAGAAGTCTTATTGGAGCATGGAGTTCTTTTCATTTCATTGATGACGCTTTAAAAGTTTTATGGTTTCGGGGCCTGGTGGTTAGAGTGAAGGATTTGAGGCTAGAGGTTTTGATCACCGCTCACAGTCAGCGTAGTGGAGAGTCCTTGGTCATGGCGCATATCTTAGTCTTAACACATTTCTTATTGAGATCCTTAGCTTGTTTTAAATTTGGTATGAACAGTTAACAACAGATTTTTAACACAGCAATTGTCGAATTCCTATAACTAATTCATGAATTGACTGAAAAAATAAGTTGTTATGTAACCTGTGTTGTTTGAGCCAAAATGCGCAAGACACTAGTCTACAGCAGACGACTTTGAAAATATGCATAAATAAAGACATACTTATTGAATAGAGTTAAAAACATTAGCTTGTTTTTAGCAATTTCTTTTTATGTCACAAAGTTTGAAAAGAAAATCGTCTGCTGCAGAGGCGTCAGAAAGCAGCTATATGTGGAAAAGGTTAATGGTATCCATTGGTTTTTTCCGAATATTGATGTTTCATTGGAAAAGAGGCTAAGGATATTGTTTACAATGGAATTTTACTAAAAAAAAACACCACGGGAATGAGAATGAGTGAACCGTTGCCATATTATTATTGACATACTGTAGAAAACAGCTTTAAACTTCTCAAAAGTAAATATACACATTTTATATAAAAAGTGCCAAAATTGTCTGCTGCAGGCTAGTGTGTTTACCCTTTCCCACATATAGACAATTGTTTCCCTTTTCTTTTTGTCCGATGTAGGTGGAGCTCCAGCCGCGGGAGTTGGAGCAGCAGCCGGTGGATTTAAAAACTTTTTTACACCAGCAGCAACCTCTGCGCCAACTCAAGGTTTTAATTTTGGAGTAGCAGTAGCTCCAAGTGTACCGAGCACAACATCTACAGCTGGATTTGGGGGATTTAGTCAACCTACTGCATCTTCAGGTAGGTACATTTTACAGACATTGGTTTGGCAACTGTCCATTTGTCTGTCCGTCTGTTAAACACCACAGGGCTGTACAAAAATAAATTCAGCCACTTGTCCAGGACAAGTGACTTTCTAAATGCCACTTGTCCTACTAAGATTCTCACTTGTCCCACTTTGCTGTCCATGTATGTGTTTACAATTGGTACCACAGATAACTCAGTTGTGTTACTTGTGCAATTAACCTCCATACTGAGTGATGATAACCAACTGCCTTAGAATAACATAGGAACAAGATAATGATGATCTTTATTTTTATTAATTTGTTTTTCAAAAAAAAGTTTGACAGATAGGAGAAAATTGGTACTAAGTATTTCAAGATTATTTTTCACTAGGCTATTTAAAATATTCTGCATAAAATTTATGTATTTTATCCATATTTACAAAATATTCAAAAGCTATTGACAGAAATGTTTAAAACTTGAGACCACAAAATCAAATGATGCCATGAAACTCTTCAAATTGAAGATAACATGCAAAATAAAAAGGTCACCGATTTAGGTCCCTCACCGAAAGAGGGCATTGTACGATACGAGGGTCAGTTAACTCAGTTTTACAAAGAAAGCCATATTAAATAAGATTCAATTTTAGTAACTAAAAGTCAAATTGATCAGGTGCAATGTATAGTTATTAAATCATAAAATATTGTCCAAAACAATGACAGATAACAAAACGTTAAAATTTGTTTCATGTGTTACGTTATTATTCGCAACAAAGCCACCATCTTGATTATTGCGCAATGTTAATCATTGTTCCCTACTTTGAGAATTAGAAGTCGGTAAACATCGTTGAATGTAAACATCGGGGTCGTCAGGTTGTGAACGTCATTGACCTAATTTCTCAATTCACCCAGGAACACAATTCATCCAGTGTCCCTGATTCATCCAATGAATTCGCCAACTATTAAGTCATATGATCTATTCCCGCCGGTTATGCTGATTAATTTTGGTAAACAAAGCTGTGTTTGGGCATTTACTATTCTCGGGAATCATTTATAGATTTTATTCCGAACAATTTTCTTTGATATTACGAATATTTTGTCGATCATGAAGGTATTTCATATTTGATAAACGGCAAGACAAGATCTAGAAGTCGTCGTATTGTCTTTAATTTGGTTCGAGATGATTTTATTAGCTTCTGCATGGTGAAATTTTTCTTCATTCTGAACCAGTTTGAACCAGTTTGCAAACATCGCATACCAAAAGTATAAATATGGATCAAAATACATTTAAGGGAACATTTTAATAAGACCAATCCACTGGTAATTAGCTTGCATTCATGGATTAACACATTGCCCCAGGGAACAATTTTCACTAATGATTGGACCGACTTATTGGGTATATATATCACGTTAATTGACTATTACTGTTGTGATTCGGTTGGCTGAAACCACTCGATCTGACAGGTGGATAAACTCCACCTACTGTTATTGATCTTTTATGGTCACAGCGAGTGTTTTTTTGCATGTTACATACAGTCAAAACCCACTGTTTTATACACAGCATGTGTGTAAGTAATTAAGCCGATCTGTGTGCTCTGGTACTACTTAGGTCATAAGCTACTGCATAATCAAAACTGGCATGTGTCAAAGATTACCCCCTGCGATGCATCAAATTATCTGCAGGGTGTTATATGCTGAGTGTTATCATTCACTGTTACCTAAATGGGTTTTCGGAAAATGCCACTTGTCCGGGACTGAAATTTGGCAATTAGTAACTTGCCTGATGCGATTTACAACTTGTCCCGGACTATGAGATTTGTACAGCCATGCACCACAAGGAAGTGCAACAGTATGTTTCAATGTTGAACTGTGGTAGGTTTCAAACTTGGGCAGGGTGTCAAGATAAATGGACCAGTAGTACTGGTTAATTACCCAGAAAATGCCCTGATAAAACTGAATAATTGTTGAAAGCGGCATAAAACATCAAACAATCAATAATTTTTTCGCTGGAAGCACCAGAGTAATGTCCCTTTGATATTATATTGGATATGAGCAGAGCTCTACAAAACCTATCTTTAACCCTTTCCCACTTGTAGACGCATTTTAACACATCTTTAGCAGATGACTTTTGAAAACAGTGTGACAAAAGAAGAAATTGCTCATGATGAGCAATTCTCCTTTTGCCACACTGTTTTCAACTGTTTTCAATAATTTTACTATCATTTAAAGAAATTTTCCATATTTTTGTCTAGATAATTTCAAAGCCGTCTACTGCAGATTTCTTGTATGTGGGAAATGGTTAATGTAATCATTAAAAGTGTTGAAAGAGACCACCAAAGAAGTCGTTTTATGGGGGAAAATAATTAAAAGTATTAATGGTTATAAGATAAGCTCTGATCAAGTCTCATTATTCTAACATGTTATTTTTCAGGTTTTGGAATGGGAACACCGCCTGTGGCAACAGGTCCCACCCCATCAGCAGGATTTAAAGGGTTTTCTGGTCTAGCAGGTACTCCAGCATCATCAGCTACTCCTTCATTCGCACTTGGAGGTATGTAGTTTGCATGAAGTTCAACCCTTTCCAACATTCAATACAATTATCACAGATGTGTAACAATTTTTTCAAAAGTTGTCTGCTCCATATGAGTAAACCCTTTCCTGCATATGACAAATCTGCAGCAGACTACTTTGAACATATTTTGTCAAAAAATAGAAAATCTCTATTTATAATTGAATGGATTACCTATGACTAGAAGTAGAAAAATTGCGGCAAAAGGAGAAATTACTTGTTTTGAGCAATTTTTAGCTCTACTGGCCAAAGGCCAGAAGGGCTTATGTCGTGGCGATTTGTCCGCCGTGCGTCCGTCAGTAAACAATTTCTTGTTAACACGATACAGTCTTCAATTTTGATTGTATCTCAACCAAACTTATACAGTAGTTAGATATCCATGAAAGCTCTGTTCCTTTCGAAAACCAGCCAGATCCGCCCATGCATGACTGGATTATGGCCCTTGAAATGGTCAAAATTGCTATAAAAGAGCTTGTTAACACGATACAGTCTTCACTTTTGATTGTATCTCAACCAAACTTATACAGTAGTTAGATATCCATGAGAGCTCGGTTCCTTTCGAAAACCAGCCAGATCCACCCATGCAAGACTGGATTATGGCTCTTGAAATTGTCCAAATTGCTATAATTGAGCATGTGAACACAATAGAGGCTCTATTTACTATCTGATCTTCACCAAACTTAGATAGTAGTTAAATATTGATGAGAGCTTGGTTCCTTTTGAAAACCAGCCAGATCTGCCCATGCAAGACTGGATTATGGCCCATGAAATTGTAAAAATTGCTATAATACAGCTTGTGAACACAAAAGAGCCTCCATTTACTATCCGATCTTCACCATACATACATGCTCTGGATTGAAAATGACCAAAGAACCATACCAGTAGAGCATAGGCCCTCATGGGCCTCTTGTTTCTATTGTCACTATGTTTTCAAAAAGCTGTCTGCTGCAGGGACGTCAGAAAGTGTCTATTTGGGAAGAAAGGTTAAAATGCCTCAGAAAAACGGTAAACCCTTTCATGCATGCACAAGCAAATGCAGACAATTTTGTAAATTTATGGAGGAATTATTTTTAATGTTATTCAATAATTATACTTTTATTAATAAATATGTGTACAATATTGTATTTTCCCACAATGTTTTCAAATAAAAAAGATTCTCTTTGTTAAAGTATGTTTATTGATTACAATTTTTATGAATCACCCTAAATGTCTGCATCCAATCCATGCTCCAAGTTCGTACCTGTAAGTATCACTATCTTTTGACCTAGCTCTTGTAACTTGAGACCTATGGATCTTGAGGCTGGCACTCTGTTTTCTCCCTAGCACCAGTTAACCTGTTCCCACATACAACAATATCATCATGTGTAATTATACTCCCAAAAAACATATTTTGTCTGGCCTATTTCTTACAAACCACTGGGTGAAATTCAATAAAATTTTACATGAAGCTTCTGTACTAAGAGATGTGCATACCCTAAAGGTCTTACAATTTCATGTTATTTTACAGAGTTATGGCCCTTTTACTTATTAAGATGTTGGTCATATTTTGTCCGAAGCCATATTTTGTCCGGCCTATTTCTTACAAACCACTGGGTGGAATTCAATTTTACATGAAGCTTTTATACCAAGAGGAGATGTGCATACCCTTAAGGTCTTACAATTGCATGTTATTTTACAGAGTTATGGCCCTTTTACTTATTAAGTTGTTGGTCAAATTTTGTCCGGCCTATTTCTTACAAACCGATGGGTGGAATTCAATAAAATGTTACATGAAGCTTCTATACCAAGAGGAGATGTGCATATCCTAAAGTTCTTACAATTGCATGTTATTTTACAGCGTTATGGCCCTTTTACTTATTAAGTTGTTGCTCATATTTTGTCAGAAGATATACTTTGTCCGGCCTATTTCTTACAAACCGATGGGTGGAATTCAATAAAATTTTACATGAAGCTTCTATACCGAATTTGCCTTATTATGGCTATAGTGAAAACTTAAAAAATCTTTCTCCTCCGAAAGTGTCAGGCCGATTTTCAAATAATTGAAATAATTGTAGAAATGTTCCTTAAGTGACCCAAACTGGATGGCAGATTTTCAAATTTGTTTGTAGAAATGTTTCTTGGATGACCCTCTATCAGAATCCTTCAAGCCGTGTTGATTGGTCGAAAAACATGGCCACCAGGGGGGCGGGGCTATTTTGCCTAATATGGCTATAGTGAAAACTTAAAAAATCGTCTTCTCCGAAAGTGTGAGGCCGATTTTCAAATAATTTTGTAGAAATGTTCCTTAAGTGACCCACTTTCAGATTCCTTCAAGCCATGTTGATTGGTCGAAAAACATGGCCGCCAGTGGGCAAGGCTATTTTGCATTATATGGCTATAGTGAAAACTTAAAGTCTTCTCCTCAAAAAGTATCAAGCCGATTTTCAAATAATTTTGTAGAAATGTTCCTAGGGTGACCCTCTATCAGACTCCTTCAATCAAAGTTGATTGGTTGGAAACTATGGCCACCAGGGGGCGGGGCTTATAAAGCTTAAGTGAGAAAAAAAAAATCAGGTGAGCGATCCAGGGCCATTATGGCCCTCTTGTTTAACTTTGCGTTTAGCTCAACGTTAAAGTTTCTTTTTTCTTTTTTCTTTTTCTCAATAAGTAGTGGTACTAGGGCGTTCATATTTGGAATATAGTTACATCTAATACCCTTCTGCACATTGTATGCTGAAGATGCTGAGTGTGACCTTTTTTTGGACATAGCTTCTTTATATTTTGATGGAATAATTTCAAATTTCATAATAAAGTACTTCAACATATCAACAGGTTTCAGGGAAATACTTTTGTATATATTTTTTTTTTTTAATTATACCCCCTTCGAAGAAGAGGGGGTATATAGGAGTCACTGTGTCGGGCAGTCTGTCGGTCGGTCGGTCGGATGCCATATTTTGTCCGGCCTATTTCATACAAACCACTGGTCGGAATTCAATAAAATTTTACATGAAGCTTCTATACCAAGAAGAGATGTGCATATCCTAAAGGGGTTACAATTGCAGAGTATTTTACAGAGTTATGACCCTTTTACTAATTAAGTTATGGTGTAGGTCAAAGTACTGTTTAGGGGGTATTTTGTCCGGCCTATTTCTTACAAACCACTTGGTGGAATTCAATACAATTTGCGCTTGTATTTTGTTTTTGTTTTAATTTCTTGTATTTTTGAGTATTGCGTTTTTTTTTTTTTTAATTTCTTGTATTTTTGAACTTTGCGTTTAACTAAAAAAAATTCTTCCGAATATCTTGTATTTTTGAACTTAAACAATGAAAACATAATGTCCTTCAACATATTATTATGAATATCTTAAATCAGAGTTACTAAAAATAGGAAAATAGTAATATATTCAATATCTTTAGTTAAAACTGACTTAATGTACCAATATTATTTGCCTGTCCATTGCATACACAAGACTCAGCTCATGATCTTGACTGATTGTGACAGCCATCCAACGTGAAGATCTTCCTTATCATGTATATGAACTTGTATTTATTTCCACATAGTTAATCTTGTTTCAATACTTGAAAAATAGCAGTTGTGTGCGGTCATTATAATATGTAAATATTCTTTCCGAATTTGAATATTTTTTATATAAAATAAATAAACAGTAAAGGATAATATCAGACGAGCGTCAGGCACCCGCGGGCGGTGCTCTTGTTATATATCTACGATCTATGAAGAGCGAAAAAACTAACAAATATACAGATTCAATATATTTTTTATTGGGGATACAATTTTGTAATCTTGAAATGAAAAGATGAATGGCGGGTGAATATTTACTACAATACTTAGGCCACGCCCCTAAAAGTATGCTAATACGTAAGTCCCGCCCAATAACATTATCAAATTAAATTTCCATTGTTTTGTGGGAGAAAATGACAACATAATCTTTACTGGCGGGGTTTTATTAAATTTGACGCTAGGTTTTCGATACATACAATAGAAACAATGTTCCTAAATAGTACTGTTTGTCTGCATATTTTACTACGTAGCGCAGATTCAAAACGGGAACCTCGCTGAAAGTAATCCGCGCACTGTCTGACGTCACAATCTTGTATTTACACCGCATGTAGATACGGAATTTCAATCTGTCGTGGTGTATTTGCGCATGTCAATCTGCATGTATTTCCACCGGAAAATGTACAGGCATGTAATAAATTTTAATATGATGCGTACTCTTTTTAGCTTACCTGAGAATGAAATTATTCTAATCGCCATGTGTCCGTCAACAGTTTCCCGTCTGTAAGCAGAGGGTCAATTAGGATGAAACTTCACAGAAAGCAACGTCTCAATTTCCTCACCAACATTACTTCAAATTTGTTTGATCCATGCATAATTCTTTATACCATGGCAACAGGAAGAAAAGGCATTAAAAACTGTTTTCCTCCCAAACCGGTTAGCCGATTTTCAAATAAATGTGTATAAATGTTTCTTGGGTGACCCTCTTTCAGATTTCTTCAAGCAATGCTGATTGGTCAAGAAACATGGCCACCGGGATGCACGGGGATTTTTGCCTTAAATGGCTATAGTAAAAACTTAAAATATCTTTTCGAAAAACATTTGGCCGATTTCCAAGTAATTTTGTAAAAATGTTCGTTTGGCGACCCTCTATCAGATTCCTTAAAGCTATGTTGATTGGTCGAAAAACATGGCCACCAGGAGTGTTGGGGCGGGGCTGTTTTGCCTTATATGGCCATAGTGAAAATTTAATATACTTCTCCTCCGAAATATCTTAATGATTTCCAAATCATTTTTTAGAAATATTCATTGGGTGACATTCTCACGGATTCTTACAAGCCATGTTAATTTGTTGAACAACGTGGTTGCCAGGGGATGGGGCAGTTTTGCTTTATATGGCTATAAAGAACAATTTAGAAATATTCTTTTCCGGAAGTCTCTGGCCTATTTCCAAATAATTGTGTAGAAATGTTCCTTCGGTGACGCTATACGAGATTACTCAAAGCCATGTTGACTCAGTCGGTAGCGACGCGGGTTGTCAATCCAGGGATTGTGAGTCCGAACCCCAGCTCGGCCAACATTCTTTCCGACGTTTGACAAAAGTCATTGCGACAAGCGTCATTCGTCTTCCACCAATGGGCTGTCAGTCTATGTGGAAAAGCAGCCAGTCGCTTGAAAAAATGTTGTAACAAGTACTGTCAAGAGAAAGCCAAGAAACAATATGAGTAGGTGAACTGGCCGACGTGATATGACTGAACAATTGTTGAAAACGGCAATAAACACTAATCAATCAATCAAGCCAAGTTGAATGGTCAAGACAATTATTTATTGTGGCAAGACGAATCACATTGCATTTACTCCGGTTAGCGTTCCAGGGCCTTCTGGTTTAAACCATTTCCCTTATTAAAAAAAAAATCTGCAGATTACTTCGACATACCCTTTTCAATATTTCTAGTGACATTTTAGTCACAAAATCATGTTGTTGTTTTTAGCTCACCTGTGCACGAAGTGCTCAAGGTGAGTTATTGTGATCGCCCTATGTCCGGCGTCCGTCGTCCGTCAACATTTTCTCCTCTGTAACCGGTGGGTCAACTGGGATGAAACTTCACAGAAAGCATCCTCTCAATGTCCTCACCAGAATTCCTTAACATTTTTGGGATCCATGCAGAATTCTGGTTTCCATGGCAACGAAATGAAAAAAACTTCAAAATTCTTAAAAATTCTTCTCCTCCGAAAGTGTCTGGCCGATTTTCAAATTATTTTGTAGAAATGTTCCTTAGGTGACCCTCTATTAGATTCCTTCAAGCCATGTTGATTGGTCGAAAAACATTGCCGCCAGGGGGGGGGGGGGGGGGGGGGGGGGGGGCTATTTTGCCTTATATGGCTATAGTGCAAACTTAAAAAATCTTCTCCTCCAAAAGTGTCAGGCCGATTTTCAAATCATTTTGTAGAAATGTTCCTAGGGTGACCCTCTATCAGATTCCTTCAAGCCAAGTTGATTGTGTTGGAAACTATGCCCGCCAGATGGCGGGGCTTATATAGCTAAAGTGAAAAAAAAATCAGGTGAGCGATTCCAGGGCCATCATGGCCCTCTTGTTTTGATTGACTGATGAATTAATTGCGGTTTACAGTTCAAGTTTCAAAACGGAGTAAGTTCTAACAGGATGTGTGTAGATCAGCCTGGATCACCGATGCATTTGATATACTAATAATCTAGCAACCACGCATTACCGGTGTAAATTAAACTGACGCAGTAGCTGGCATCCTAAATTTAGAAGCGCAACAGAAATATACATCTTAAAAACACACTAGTATTGTAGCCCCAACCTCCTTGTACCGTTGCTCTGTGGAAAAGGAGATGCCACACTCTTTGACAATTAAAAAACAAGTATGTATTAACTTTTAATTCGTTTACAGATATGGATAGAATAAAAGACAAACCATCAGAAAGCTCAGTTAGGAATCAGAAGGATGCACGTTCTTTGAGTACCGATATAGGACGAGCGATACATCGGGGAATATCCGAGTTATACCACGAAGGCACTTGCGCTGATTTTGAAATAATTGTTGGCAATAAAACCTTCCGATGCCACAAAGTAGTTCTTGCCGCCGTATCGGACTACTTTCGGGCCATGTTCACTTCCGGTATGAAAGAAACCATTCAGAATCAAACAACATTCGAGGATATATGTCCAAAGGTGTTTGAAGTGATTTTTAATATGGTCTATCCTGATTACGAAGTCGATGTCTTAAATGAAGACGATTTTGCAGAAGCGTCAGAAAAAGAGATGTCAGAACTCCTTCGCGTGGCCGAAATGTTGCAGATGCGATTTCTGTTGGAGAAATGCTGTTCATATTTCAAAAACACGATGTCACCAACAAACTGCATAGAAAGATGGCAAATGGCGAAAACTATTTTGAACAAAGAGATCAGCGAATTTGCTCGGAATTACTTATTGTGCAATTTCCAAAAGGTTGTCTCTGAAAAGATGTTGCTGACTTTGGAATTTGAAGACTTTCGTACAGTGATTGAAAACGAAAACCTTACTATTATCAATGAAGATGATGTATGGAGAGCAATCTACGAATGGATAAAGTTTGACGAGACAAAGAGAAAGGTTCACTTGACCGCTTTATTAAAGGAATGTTGTCTTACCGAATTGGAAGAGAATACTTTGATAGAGGAGATAGTGTTCGATCCTCTGATACGAGAAAACGATGGTGCAACTAAATTAGTCCAAGAAGCAGTACAATACAGACGCCATCCTGTTGTGCAAGGTTCTATGGAAGTAAAGCTGCGAGAAAATGTTGGAAAAGAACGGATGCTGGTTTTGATATGCAAGAATAAGGCGGCGGTAAAGCAATCGTCAATGAAAAAGAGTTTAACAACGGGCCTTCAGACGATATTCAAGAGGCAGACACGCCAAACACTTATTACAGTTAGGCCAGTGGATGGTGTTAGGGAAGGGTTGGCTTTCTGTATCCATGGCGACTCGTTGTTTGTTTCAAGTGGCCAGAAACTGTTGACGTATATAGCAGCAGACGATACATGGACAGAGCGAGAACAAACTCCGGTTCCCCTGAGAGATCACATGATGTGTGCAAGTGACGAGTACCTGTTTGTTGTTGGTGGAATGTCAGGTATCTCAGTCAGCTCTCAGGTACTGAAATACAACCTGCAGGATGACACGTGGAACATAACGGGTGAAATAATGGTTCCTGTTTGCCATGCATCATCCGTCTGCATCAAGAATAAGATTTACATATTCGGCGGTAAAATGGACGATGGTCAATTGGTCGACAGCGTGCAAGAGTTTGATATACGAAATGACACATCGACAATAATTGGTCATTTACCGACACCATGCGAATTCTTACGTGCTGTGAACAAAGGTGATGTAGCCTATATTGTGACGTCCGATGGTCAAGTAATTCAGTTTTCTGCCATAAATCACCAGATCGATATAATTGCTACTTTGGACAAATTCAGACGTGTTGATTTTGGAATCGAGATGCGTGATGGAGCTATACATATTCATGGCGGAAGAATACTGGGCGGGGATAGTGATGAAGACGAAGATGAAATTGGCGCGACGGAAGTGTTTGCTTCTACTTCTATAACTGTTGACGTCACTTCCGGCAAAGAGAATACCAAAGCGTTTTCATTTCCAATGCAAGTTTTTGGCTGTGCCAGTGTTATAATGTCAACCAAATCAGGCAGCACACGTATAAACTAAATAGTCGACGGTAAATAATGTTCATGCAAGGAGCGCCGTAGATTTCTCATTTATGTTTGAGACATTTTAATAGACATTCTCTGTAAGCATCAAAGGTCCACTGAAAAGCAATATCACGAATCTTCATGAAAGTTTGTGTCATAATTACGGATACAAAATGTCACCATTTTCTTTTTTCATATACATGTATCCTTGTTATATCCACTTCATAATTCTTCCCTTTTTCTCTTTTTACCTTAACACCTTTAAGGGTTAAAATAAGGTTTTATACTTTATTTACTCAAGTCATTTGTGTATGGAATGATTAAATAATATGGCCTTAGACATTTATTAGTTCAATTTAATGGGTATATTTCAAATAACCTTTGCTTAAGTGGATAGAAAATTGACACATTTTTCGAAAAGCTAACTTTGCAATTATTTACATACCTATTATTTACCTATTATTTACATACCTATTATTATCCCCGCTTTTTCGAAGAAAAAAAGGGGGGTTATTAATTTCGGTTTGTCCGTCTGTCCGTCCGCATGAGAGAGTACTTGTGGGGGTGCGTGTTTTTCATGAAGCCCACCCACCACCCTTATAAAGACACTTAGATAAATAGTTTATTTTTATTTTTTATAACAGGTATCTCATTTGCATATTAATGTTATTCATTCCGTAAAAGGGGGTTAATTATGGAATGAATTGCATACTTGTGGGGTGCACCCCACAAGTAAACATCAAAGGAAATAACCCCACAAGTACACTCCCATGAGTTCGTCTGTCTGTCTGTCTGTCTGTCTGTCACACTTCGTTTCCGTGCAATAACTGCCACAAATGTGAACCATTTGTTTTCAAACTTGGTAACAAGGTTAAATGCCTTAAGGGCTAGGCCAAGTTCGATCGTCACTTTCGGCGGACTTTATTTAGTGGAGTTATGGCCCCTTATTTAACACAAAATGTCGTTTCATGCTGTTTCCGTGCAATAACTGCCACAAATGTGAATTTTTTTTCTCAAACTTGGTAACAAGGTTAAATGCCTTAAGGGCTAGGCCAAGTTCGATCGTCACTTTCGGCGGACTATATTTGGTGGAGTTATGGCCCCTTATTTAACACAAAATGTCGTTTCTTGCTGTTTCCGTGCAATAACTGCCACAAATGTGAACCGTTTTCTTTCAAACTTAGTAACAAGGTTAAATGCCTTAAGGGCTAGGCCAAGTTTGATCATCACTTTCGGGGTACTTTATTCGGTGGAGTTATGGACCCTTATTCAACAAAAAATGTTGTTTCTTGCTGTTTCCGTGCAAAAACTGCCACAAATGTGATTTTTTTTTTTTCAAACTTGGTAACAAGGTTAAATGCCTTAAGGGCTAGGCCAAGTTCGATCGTCACTTTCGGCGGACTTTATTCGGTGGAGTTATGGCCCCTTATTTAACAAAAAATGTTGTTTCTTGCTGTTTCCGTGCAATAACTGCCACAAATGTGAACCGTTTTTTTCCAAAATTGGTTACAAGGTTAAATGCCTAAAGGGCTAGGCCAAGTTCGATCGTCACTTTCGGTGGACTTTATTTAGTGGAGTTATGGCCCCTTATTTAACAAAAAATGTCGTTTCTTGCTGTTTCCGTGCAATAACTGCCACAAATGTGAACCGTTTTTTTTTCCAAACTTGATAACAAGGTTAAATGCCTTAAAGGCTAGGCCTAGTTCGATCGTCACTTTCGGCGGACTTTATTTGGTGGAGTAATGGCCCCTTATTTAACAAAAAAAGTCGTTTCTTGCTGTTTCCGTGCAATAACTGCCACAAACTTGGTAACAACCTAGGCCAAGTTCGTTTAATTTACCCTGTAATACATGTTCAATAAAAAAATCTCAACGGCGATATTGTCATAAACAGAAATATTAAAGTTTATATTGAAACCTTTCTTTGAAATAACAATACAATTTATGTATGTTTTGTATGATGAGGTGAATTATACAATAATACCGGTAGTACTGAAATATTACCCAGGTAACACTGTGATATAACTGAACTGCTATTAACAGATGCGTCAAGTCAACAAAGGAACTCCATCAACATGATGATTCTTCACTAACAGATAATGCATAGAATGTATCATGAAATGTATCATTCCATTAAATCAATCCCATATATTGATGTTCTATCAAACATATTCATTTTTAAATAGTATTTCATGTACTACTTAATTTTAATGCGCGCTAAATGACCTTAGCTGTCGATGCGATATAAAACACTATATATATATACATTCATTTATTCCATATAGTGATGCATCTACAGCAGACAACTTTTTCAAAAGCAGTGACAAAAAGGAGGAACTGTCTTATTTCTACAATGTTTCAACTCTGCAATAGTTATTCTTTCATTTAGAGAGATTTAAGAAAACAGTTTTGCCTCTGTGATTTCAAATTATTTTGTTATGTGTGCAAAGAAATCTGATTAATAAAGAAAGTGTGTAATCTGTATCATATGTTTTAAGAATCACACAGAATGTAAAAATCTATCTTGAAAAACATCCATTGCTTATGAAAATGATTGATTGATTGGGGTTTACCGCCATGTTTAAAAATTCTTCAGTGATATCATGGCAGTCAGTTCACCTTGCTTTCCCACAGCATTAGTCCACGCAACCGACTTTCTAAGCAACCCGATCCGTGATGTACGCCGGACTGCGCCATTTCAGAACGTACGGAGAGTTATCAGTATTGGGTGATAACATCTCAAATATTCCCTATCAGTGATTAAGCCGGACCGTACAGTTACAGAACGTATGGGAATTGTATCAATATGACTTGATGACATCTTAAACATTCCCGATCAGTAATATAGGTGATATCAGTATGACGTGATAATATATCACATTTTCACAATCAGTGATGTACGCCGGACTGTACAGTTACAGAGCGTATGGAGAAATATCAGAATGACGTGTGGCACATATTCGTAATCAGTGATGTATGCCGGACTATGCAGACACAGGACGTATCGTATCAGTATGACGTGATGCACCTATCCCCAATCAGTGATGTATGCCGGACTATGCAGACACATGACGTATCGTATCAGTATGACGTGATGCACCTATCCCCAATCAGTGATGTATGCCGGACTATGCAGACACAGGACGTATCGTATCAGTATGACGTGATGAACATATCCCCAATCAGTGATGTATGCCGGACTATGCATACACAGGACGTATCGTATCAGTATGACGTGATGAACATATTCGTAATCAGTGATGTATGCCGGAATGTGCAGACACAGGACGTATCGTATCAGTATGACGTGATACACATATCCCCAATCAGTGATGTATGCCGGACTATGCAGACACAGGACGTATCGTATCAGTATGACGTGATGAACATATTCGTAATCAGTGATATATGCCGGACTATGCAGACACAGGACGTATCGTATCAGTATGACGTGATGCACCTATCCCCAATCAGTGATGTATGCCGGACTATGCAGACACAGGACGTATCGTATCAGTATGACGTGATGAACATATTCGTAATCAGTGATATATGCCGGACTATGCAGACACAGGACGTATCGTATCAGTATGACGTGATGAACATATTCGTAATCAGTGATGTATGCCGGAATGTGCAGACACATGACGTATCGTATCAGTATGACGTGATACACATATCCCCAATCAGTGATGTATGCCGGACTATGCAGACACAGGACGTATTGTATCAGTATGACGTGATGCACATATCCCCAATCAGTGAAGTATGCCGGACTATGCAGACACAGGACGTATCGTATCAGTATGACGTGATACACATATCCCCAATCAGTGATGTATGCCGGACTATGCAGACACAGAACGTTTCGTATCAGTATGACGTGATACACATATCCCCAATCAGTGATGTATGCCGGACTATGCAGACACTGGACGTATTGTATCAGTATGACGTGATGCACATATCCCCAATCAGTGATGTATGCCGGACTATGCAGACACAGGACGTATCGTATCAGTATGACGTGATACACATATCCCCAATCAGTGATGTATGCCGGACTATGCAGACACAGGACGTATCGTATCAGTATGACGTGATGCACATACTCCTAATCAGTGATGTATGCCGGACTGTACAGTTACAGAGCGTATGGAGAAATATCAGTATGACGTGATGCACATATTCGTAATCAGTGATGTATGCCGGACTGTGTAGACAGAGGATGTATCGTATCAGTATGACGTGATGCCGTTTCAATAGTTCGAATCGGTGATTAACGCCGGACTTATCAGTTTATTACTATTTTTTTGTTATTCTTAACTATCTTTATTGTTTATCTGTTAATTGAACTAATAAAACAAAAATAATAAACAGCAAATTGTTTTATTTGAAACGAATTAAATCAATGGCATAGTAATGTTTACTGATTGATCGGTTGATTGAATGGAGATTTACTTCGTTTACAACATTATTTCAGTTATATCGCTTGGGTAAATTTTACAACGATATTTCAGTTATACCGCTTGAATAAAGTGTACAACGATATTCCAGTTATACCGCTTGATTAAAGTGTACAACGATATTCCAGTTATACCGCTTTATTAAAGTTTACAACGATATTCCAGTTATACCGCTTGATTAAAGTGTACAACGATACTCAAGTTATACGCTTAATTAAAGTGTACAACGATATTCCAGTTATACCGCTTGATTAAAGTGTACAACGATATTCCAGTTATACCGCTTGATTAAAGTTTACAACGATACTCACGTTATACCGCTTGATCAAAGTGTACAACAATATTCCAGTTATACCGGTTGATTAAAGTTTACAACGATACTCAAGTTATACCGCTTGATTAAAGTATACAACGATATTCCAGTTATATTGATTGATTAAAGTTTGCAACGATACCCAAGTTATACCTATTTCAGTTATATCGATTGATTAGAGTTTACAACGATAGTTCAGTTATACCAATGGATTAGAGTTAAATGTCATTTACAAAGATTGTTCAGTTATTTCTTATGATAGGATATTTATTACGTTTACAATCATATTTCAGTTATATCGATTGATTGGAGTGTCATGTCATTTATTAAGATATTTCAGTTACATTGAATGATTGAAGTCAGTTGTATTGATTGATTGGAGTTTACAACGATATGTCAGTTATATCGAATGATAGGCGTTTTACGTCGTTAACAATGTTATGATAGTTATACGGATTGATTGGAGTCTACATCGATATTTCAGTTATATCGATTGATTATATTTCTCCCCCCGTTTACTATGATATTTCAATTATATAGATTAATTGGAGTTTGTAACGATATTTCAGTTATATCGATTGATTGTAGTTTACAAACGATATTTCAGTTGTATCGATTGATTGGAGTTAACAATGATATTTCAGTTATATCGATTGATTAGAGTTTTCAACGGTATTTCAGATAGATCGTGGTGGCGAGATTCACTACGCAAGTGTGTCTTGGCTTTCTTGCACGAGTTCACAACATTCTTCCAAGGAAAATGACTACATTCCTATAAATACCCTTTAATTTAAACATATTTAATTTTCATATATTTTTACATAGTAGGTAACATCAACATTTGAGTCAATTGGTTGATGACGAGTGATGTTTGTCTATCGTCTGACTGTATTACTGGACCGGGATTCGAACTAACGACACCAGACCCTGAAGACTTTGAAAACATTCTCTGTTATCAGAAATTAATTCCAAAAAGAGTTCTGATTTGTTAAATTCTAGAATATCCCAGCTTAACAATCTTAACAAACGTTCATTGGATCATCGCTACTCGACACACGTGCATTGGATCATCGCTACACGACATACGTTCATTGGATCATCGCTATACGATAAACGTTCATTAGATCATCGCTACTCGACACACGTTCATTAGATCATCGCTACACGACATACGTTCATTGGATCATCGATACACGACATACGTTCATTGGATCCTCGCTATACTACATACGTTCATTAGATCCTCGCTATACGACATACGTTCGTTAGATCCTCGCTATACGACATACGTTCATTAGATCCTCGATATACGACATACGTTCATTGGATCATCGCTATACGACATACGTTCATTTAATCCTCGCTATACGACATACGTTCATTAGATCATCGCTATACAACATACGTTCATTAGATCCTCGCTATACGACATACGTTCATTAGATCATCGCTATACGACATACGTTCATTAAATCCTCGCTATACGACATACGTTCATTGGATCATCGCTACACGACATACGTTCATTGGATCATCGCTACTCGACATACGTTCATTAGATCATCGCTACACGACATACGTTCATTGAATCATCGCTACTCGACATACGTTCATTGGATCATCGCTACTCGACATACGTTCATTGGATCATCGCTACACGACATACGTTCATTAGATCATCGCTACTCGACATACGTTCATTGGATTATCGATACACGACATACGTTCATTGGATCATCGCTACTCGACATACGTTCATTGGATCATCGCTACTCGACACCCGTTCATTGGATCATCGCTACTCGACACACGTTCATTGGTCCATAGCTACTCGAAAAACGTTTATTGGATCATCGCTACTCGACACACTTTCATTGGTCCATCGCTACTCGAAAAACGTTTATCGGATCATCGCTACTCGACACACGTTTATTGGATCATCGCTACTCGAAAAACGTGTATTGGATCATCGCTACTCGACACACGTTCATTGGATTATCGCTAATCGACACACGTTCATTGGATCATCGCTACTCGACACACGTTCATTGGATCATCGCTACTCGAAAAACGTTTATTGGAACATCGCTACTCGACACACGTTTATTGGATCATCGCTACTCGAAAAACGTGTATTGGATCATCGCTACTCGACACACGTTCATTGGATCATCGCTAATCGATACACGTTCATTGGATCATCGCTACTCGACACACGTTAATTGGATCATCGCTACTCGACATACGTTCATTGGATCATCGCTACTCGGAAAACGTGTATTGGATCATCGTTACTCACACGCGTTCCTTGGATCATCGCTACTCGATAAGCATTCATTGGATCATCGCTACTCGACACACGTTTATTGGATCATCGCTACTCGAAAAACGTGTATTGGATCATCGCTACTCGACACACGTTCATTGGATCATCGCTACTCGACACACGTTCATTGTATCATCGCTACTCGACATACGTTCATTGGATCATCGCTACTCGGAAAACGTGTATTAACTTTTGACAAATCGTCGGAAAGAATGTTGGCGGATCTGGGGTTCAAACGCACATCCCCTGGATTGAATGCCCGCGTCGCTACCGTCTGAGATACTGGGGTTCGGCAAGTTATAAACGGAACTCAGTGACAGGGAGTTACATATACTACTTCAGTGACGGCCGCCGTGTGCGCACATTATTTGAACCAAATTTCACGAAAACCAAAGAATTTACGTCAAACTGCTTACTTGTATAACCGGTCTTTAATCCATAATCAGTCATCAACTAGCATAGCGTGTGTACGGTTTGTTCGCGAATTTGGAAGATCTTGGCCATTCTCTGTAGATGCATTTGCTTTCACTGTATCTTAAGGATTTAGTTCCGCCTCGGTTGCGGGAGGTCATGGGTTCGATCGCCGACCGGATCATACCAAAGACTTTACACATGGTAGTAATGGATGTCCTCCTTTGTGCTCAGGGTTGCGGGGGGTTAGCATTACGACCGACTGGCTGGTGTCAGGATAAATCGACTAGTAGTACTGGCAACCTGCCAAGGAAACGCCGTGATATAACTGAAAACATGTTGTAAGCGGCGTCGAACACCAAACAACCAATTAACCCTTTCAGCGCCGATTTGTTTAAAGTAGACTCTTCCATGTCCAAACTCGGACGATTCTATTTTCATGTTATATGATTTTTGGAATATGTTTACAACTCACAGTCAAACAATACAGATTTCAGGTGAGACAGTTCGTTACGAGCTGACTCACCTGAATCTGTATTGTTTGCAAAAAGCTCAATATTGCCTTTGGCGCTGAAAGAGTTGGCATTATTCGTTGTTTCCCTTTACTGAAATTTTGTAATCGATAATATTAGTTATCGGTAAGAGATAATAACCCGTACCAGTGTATAAACCTGTTATTGTCTTATCAGTGTCATCAATCAGGAGAGATGATATCCATTGAGTGGTGAAACTGTCTACTTTATATACAACAGTAAACATTGTTTTATTATTCATAGATCACAACGACTTCCCATATAAACTTATAACACGAACAAGAGCTCTAGATAAGGGCCGTTTTGCATGTTCTAAAATCCTTATTTGACCCTCAAACCCAATGTTGTGGGTACTCAAAAGAATCGTGTCAGTGAGATGATTATGTTGAGTACCCACAACAAAGTATATTCTTGGATTATAAGAGAGATAGTGTGTGTGGGGGAGGGGGGCGGGGGGGGGGGGGGCATTCTGTTTATGCCTCCTTATTTAGACCTCTGATGATATTATAACTCCGACTTCAGTCCATTATAACGGTTAGGTACAGTTTATTAGTAAAATAAAAATAATAAAATGCGGAGACGTATGTGGAAATACAAAACATGTGGTTATAGACTGTTTTAACCATTAAACTGCTAAGTTTGAGTTGGATTATTTTGTGAAGTCCACCGGGTCCTGACTGCTCATAACGAACAGTTTGATCGGGTCTACACTGTCCACTCCTCGGTCAAACATTTCGATAAAATACCTTTGCGAAAAATGAATGGATTGATCAAAAATAAAATATTTCATAATAATGTTTTCATTTCAGGGTTATCATTACAGGAACTTCTAGGTATATTTCAATAGAACGTTTATTAAATGTGCCGAGTTCGGGAATGAGTATATTTGTAGAGAAAGATTGGAACACGTGAATAAACTTGTATGGTAACAAACACGATTAATAATTCAAGTCCTTTTTTTTTTTAAATACTTTTAAGTTGTAATCATTTTATTGATTTAACCCTTTCCAAATTAGAAAGTATGGAAAATCTCTTAATTCAAGAGTATTAGTATTGATCAAGTTTAGAAAATTGTAGCAAAATAAGAAATTGCTCAAGATAAGCAATTTCTACTTTTGCAACACTGTTTTCTGTTCAACAAATTTCTTTCAATTATACAGATTCCATGTCGTTTCTAGTTCAGCGTATATTAGCATAAATGTAATGTAAATAACTGACGTGATACTTGTAATCATATCTGTATTACAATATAACAATTGACTTTTTCTGAATGTGACATAGTACCTATCGAGCAAGACAATTGAGCCGTTCCTCGAGTAAACCAACATTATGAACTCTGCGTAATGTATCGACCCATATCTGCCTGTGCAGTCCGTGCAGGCTAATCCGGACTGACATATTCCGTCTCAGGAGGAAAGAGGTGTAGAGTACGTAATCCTGAAACAGTAAATAAATAGTATGTCCGGGTTAACCTGCGCAGCATGCTTAGGCTGATCCGGGTCGATACTTTTCGCAGAATACTTAATGTTGGTTTTCTCATGGCACGGCTCATATCATGTTGGCGGACTGTTCATATTGTCACATCTACGATCACTTGTTCGGAAGTTAGATTAAATTCGAGTAAATCACAACGAAGACGGGAACCAAAATTGCTGTGTTATATATCGCTCTGTTTGCTGAACTTGTTTCACATGAACCCGGATTTTGTGACAGACGTGCTGTTTCCGGTAGAATTCTCGTCCAGAAATTCAAGGCCTTTAGTCGTGGTCGTTGCTTAGCAGCACCTTGTGTCACTTCTTGTGTTATGTCGAGATAATCGCGTGACGATGTGTATTGCGGCCATGATGTGTAGATGTACTTGGTGATGTCGACAGGGGTGTTTGGATTTCTGAAAAAGACGACACGTTGACAGTTTATATAATTCATTTGATAAGCAAATACGTAAATGTTGTTTTAATCGTATTTGGCAGGATGACGATTAATGAAATACGTGAATAACACGTTTTCGTTTGACATGTTCAAAATAGTTCCAGAAACGACGAAGTTTGTAGAGTATTGTTTTTTAAAACTAGTAAATAATAATAAAACAAGAGTTGTCGGAGGACAATATAGCTCGCCTATCAGGGCCATCGTCTATCAGGGCCTACTTCATAACAGTTATAGCATTAGATAAAGTCACACAGTATCACCTATTGCAAGATAATACACCTTTTCAATACTTCCATGCAAATGTTAACCAAGTCCATACAGGCCTTTTAAATCTGTAAATTGGTTTATATACGATGTATGCCAATAGTGAACATAATACCGAAGACTTACAGTATCAGTATCAGATAAAACCACACACTATTATTTATTGCAAGATATCACAAATGTTCAATACTTGCATGCAAATCTTAACCTGGCAACGCTAATACCAACGCCATACAAGGTCCCCTAATTATCCCGAATAAGTGTGTGAAGTTTCAAAGCAACAGCATACACAGTGTCTGAGAAAAGGCCTTGCACGCAAAGGTTTGACCAAAATTCTAAGTCGAAAAAGGGGCACAATTCAGTCAAAATCCATTCCAGAGTTATGGGACTTGACATACAAGGTCCCCTAATGACCCTGAATAAGTGTGTGAAGTTTGAAAGCAACAGCATACACAGTGTCTGAGAAAAGGCCTTGCACGCAAAGGTTTGACCCAATTTCTAAGTCCAAAAAGGGGCACAATTCAGTCAAAATCCATTCCAGAGTTATGGGACTTGACATACAAGGTCCCCTAATGATCCTGAATAAGTGTGTGAAGTTTCAAAGCAACAGCATACACAGTGTCTGAGAAAAGGCCTTGCACGCAAAGGTTTGACCAAAATTCTAAGTCGAAAAAGGGGCACAATTCAGTCAAAATCCATTCCAGAGTTATGAGACTTGACATACAAGGTCTCCTAATGATCCTGAATAAGTGTGTGAAGTTTCAAAGCAACAGCATACACAGTGTCTGAGAACGCAAAGGTTTGACCAAGCTGGCAACGCGGACGCCAACGCCAACACCAACGCCAACGCCAACGCGGACGCCGGGGTGATAACATAAGCTCCCCTATTTCTTCGAATAGGCGAGCTAAAAATAGTTTATCAAGTCTTTGGTAACACTATTTATACTTTCGTTCTACTGGATTTTAACAGATTTTAACATATTTCAGATAAATCACGATTACTTACTCGTGATCCCCGAGTGACAATTCAAAACTATGCTATGAAATTATGAAAGTGCGCTCCACCAGGATCAAACCTAAGCATCACGGATATATTCAACTACTAAAGCATCTTATATCGTAAATCGCATGGTAGTGGTTCTAAAATTAATCGAAATGTAACCTTACCCTGATTTGGCGAAATTTGACCACATGGTCATCGCCACGTGGTAGACCCTTAACTGTTGATAGTGCTCTTCTGAATCAGACACCTTTGTGATATGTGACCCCATCACAAAGTCTACATCATCACCGTGGTTCATCACACCCGGACCATCAAACAGCGCAGGAACTGGAAAACTATGTGTCAGTGGACGAACGGAAAACTCGTACATATACGTGTTACGGTTAGATTGTGTATGGAGGTCGGCTGCCCTTATAGACGGTACAGCATACCAACTATCCGTATACAGATCCACAAGTCTCTGTGCTCGTATTGTTTCGGATTCTGGGTCGGTCCAATCTGTGTATTCGTGTAACACTGAGCGTCGACCGTGGTCAGATATGTCTTCCAGTCGTGCCGCATTTAACATGTCATCTACAACAATGTTCTCATAGCCTGACCTTGGAAGCGAGAATTGGTTCAAGTCAGTTTGTCCTAGTAAAGTTAGCCATCTTTCAGCATAAATGAGACCATCTGAGTTGGTATAGCCAACAATTAAGTCAATGCTATTAAACATGTCCATTGCCAGCATTGCGTTCGTTCTTCCCGATAGAATATTATCGGGGGTGTCTAGTACGAACTCATTATCTCTAGTTGGCAACGGCCACTTGTTAAGGTCTAATTGTAAACTATTAATCACTCTTTGTAGCTCTTCGATTGGTTTTGATTGAAGGCATTCCAGGAAAGACATTGTTCTTCTTAGAGAACACCCTGTCAGTTCCGAAAATTCTCTAGTGTATTGTAGTGTTGTTGGTAGATCGTTGTACGCCCATGGGCTTCCATTTATCCCACTCTGAGCTATTGCTCTCTGGAAAAGTCCTTTATTTCCCGGATAGAAAGTCTGATAGAGCACACTGGCTGACCCCGCAGACTGGCCAAATATGGTAATACGATTTGTATCTCCACCAAAAGCGCCAATATTATCATGGACCCATTTAATAGCCATATGCTGATCCCATAAACCGATATTGCTTGGTATAACAGAGTCTCCGGTTGTCATAAATCCATAATGACCGACCCTGTAGTTAATAGTAACTGCGATGACATCCCCGTATCCAGTCAGAACCTTAGGATCATAGACGTTAGATCCGCCGAATAGAAAGCCACCCCCATGTATCCAGATCATTACTGCTTTATTTTCACCGTGTTTGGAGTCAATACCAGCTGGGACGAACACGTTTACCAGTAAACAATCTTCTGATTTACCAGTATCCGTATTTTGACCGGGTATTCCCATTTGATAACAGGCTGGACCATACAGAGTCGCATTGAACGGTTCAGTGAAGGGTTCTTTGGCAACGGGCTTTTGGAACCTTAACTCATTGTCAGCTGCTTTGGCATAAGGTATTCCCAGGTAACTTTGTATACGGAAACCACAGTCTTCACTGAAAGGGACGTAACTCTCCACACCGACAATTTCTCCTACAGGGGATGTCACTCTAACTGTTTTATTATCACGTGATATATCTTGGGAAGTGGTCTGTACTAGTCTAGGTATGAGGTTGTTCCAAAAATTAACCGCTTGTGGTCGCTGGTTACTTTTAATGGATTTGGGGGACATTTCCTTTGTTATCGTGATGTATTCTTTCGAGGCGGTAGTATACTCTGGCCATGTTGAGTTAATTAGTGTCGAGACATCTGTAGGCGAATTCGGATTACTGTAATGAAAGAAACAAAAAGTTTTTAAATGTGTAGCATTTTTGGTAGAGTTGCGTAAGCGACTATATCATAGTTACAAGTGAGATTTTGAAGTCACGCGATGTAAATTAAATGACTGAGAACACCGAAAAAATAGTGCAAACAAATGCTAGACTGAATTACGACTGCAAACATAAGCAAAAGTCAAATAAATAAAATAAATTCCACTTGTTCTAGGTAACGAAATAAAATTACAAGTCTCTGAATGTGAAAATATAATATTTAAGTGTACTAAATTATAATAATATCCCTACGCAATTATATACACAAGTTTGTAAAAACTGCATCGCGCAATTTTCCCTTTGTAAATTGTAAGACTTTGTTCCCTCTCAGTGATTTTTTTTACCTAAATTGTGAATGATTCCGGAACAGGGGAAATTGTGAAAAATGGAGTCGTGTTTTATACAATTGTGATTTTCAATAGTACAGCTATGCTACTGAATTATAGGTCGTTGTCTGTTTAAATAAGTTTTTCAATACTAGCTAGATGATTTTATCAAGAGAAGTCAATTTCAAAATGTTTTAATTGACATCATATAGACCCTTTATTTATGCTTACGTCTTCCATTTACATTTATCCGACTGGCGCGATCAACGTTATCATGATGTTTACATCATAGACAGTTATTGCAACAATTAAATAACTCATATTTAACATTGAATTGAGTCTCAAAAATATGCAGCTTATCTCTTTACCACATCAAAATCAAATTCAAATCAGGTTACAATACATCAAATAAATTATTTCTTTGTTTCTATGTAAATCGACGAGTTTCAGTGCTCAATTGTCACACTTTCTAAGCGTTTCTCATGTAGAACACCATATATCATTGAAAAAAGTTAACTCTAAGCTTTAAAAAGATCTAATTATATATGCATTTCTGCATCTCCTCTTACAATTACAATTCTTCATTGTGTACTTTCAGTACTTTGATTATCTATATTACTTTTTGGTTTATTTATTGAGCGTTCAAACCCGAATGTTTTTGGATATTTTATATATTTCGAAAACAGATGAAGGGGCTTTAACCCTTTCCCTCATATAAACGCGTTATGACGCCTCTGCTGCAGACGGATTTTTGAAAACATAGTGACAAAAGAAGAAATTGCTCAAAACGAGCAATTTCTCCTTTTGCCACAATGTTTTCCACTTTTAGTCATAGGTTATCCATTCAATTATGGAGATTTTCTATTTTTTGACAAAATATGTTCAAAGTCGTCTGCTGCAGAATTGTCGTATGAGGGAAAGGGTTAAAGCAGACGGCGTTTTGAAAACATAGTGACAAAAGAAGAAATTGCACAGAACGTGCTATTTCTCCTTTTGCCACTATGTTTTCCACTTTTAGTCATTAGGTTATCCATGTGACAAAATACGTTAAAAGTCGTCTGCTGCAGAATTGTCGTATGAGGGAAAGGCTTTAACCCTTACCTGCAATAGTGAAAAGGGGAAATTGTTCGATCTGTTCGAAAGTCGTTAATCAAAGGTCGTATGAATAATGGAAATACTTTACAACTTAAACATTAATTCAAATTTAAAAATATCATTAAAAGAAATATCTAATAGTGTATTTTTGCTTTTAAATCACCCCCTATTCTGTAAAGTAGGCGCTACCCCCACTTAAAAGTTCATCTACACGAAAACTTTCGCGAACTCACTTGAGGATTAAGTATAAAGTACATGCATATCATATTGATAACCTTTAAAAGGTGTCTCGAAAATGATCTGTTAAGTGGTGGCCATTAGATGACACCATAGTTCAGGCTATAATTAGAAATGTCTTCAATTGCTACCCAGAGTAAATATTTACTACATGTCGAGGGCTTGGCGTGAAACGGTTGTAATTAAAATTTGTATTTTTTTACCAAGTTTAATCACCTCGCCATAAAGTTTTAATAAGAGTTAAATCATTTTTCTTGGTAAACAATGTAAATTTAGGTGCCATTGCTCGTTCTAAATTTGCATTGTTTACAGAGTGGTCAAAATGCCCCTAAACCAGGGTTTTCAAAATAGGTTTTTAGTTACAACCGTTTCATACCAAGCCCTCGATGTATACGTGGACTGTACTAACTACACATTCAAATTCACATGTAAATTCAGTGATTGATTGGGGTTAAACGCCGTTTTTAACAATTTCTCAGTCATATCACGGCGGCCAGTTCACCTACTCATATGTTTCCTGGTTTTCGCACACCAGTACTCCACACAACAATCTTCCCAAGCAACTGGCTGCTTTTCCACATAGACTTAGCCCATTGGTGGAAGACGAATGACGCATGTCGCAATGACTTTTGTCAATCCTCGGAAAGAAAGTTGGCCGAGCCGGGATTCGAACTCACAACCCCTGGATTGAAAGCCCGCGTCGTTACCGACTGAGCTACCGGGACTCGACCCAGGTCCCTAAATACTTGAACCCTGATGTACTCTTACCCTGAACGCACATTTAAGAACATTGTGCATATGTTTTAAACTATGTATACAAAGATCAGCCTCTACCTTCCAACAGTCGTATCAATGCACCACCGAGGCGGATCCAATGAGCTTACTGTATTAATTATATTATTCGTATAACCGTTAACAAACACACACATTGCTTAAGATGGCATGACATCACAAAACAGTGAACTTGCGATAACTCGAACCAGTTCCTAGAACGGATATAGATAGATAGATAGATAGATAGATAGATAGATAGATAGATAGATAGATAGATAGATAGATAGATACATCGAATATGCCAATACCTCGAAGTGATTTATGGATATCCCTTTACCGCCAGTCCACTTTATAATGAAATATTTACTCTATACCTCTATCCCCCTGAGAAGGAATGTGTCGGCCCGGATTAGCTATACTTTACGCAGTCCATAATGTTGGTTTTCTCGTGGAACAGCTCATATGTTATTAATATGAGTCAGTGCATGGGAAAAGGTACACATTGGCATTTCTGAACAATGTAGGTTCACATCATCTGCCTAACAAACGCGTATAAGCAATATATGGACAGACTGATCTGTATCTATACTGTTCACAAAAGCCAACTCGTAGCTTTTCTCATGCACTGGCTCATACAATCATTGTTACAAATACTAGAATGTTATTTGGAGCATTTTAAGTTTAACCCTTTCCCTCATACAACAATTCTGCAGCAGACGACTTTGAACATATTTGGTCAAAAAATGGAAAATCTCTATAATTAAATGGATAACCTATGACTAAAAGTGGAAAACATTATGGCAAAAGGAGAAATTTCTCGTTTTGAGCAATTTCTTCTTTTGTCACTATGTTTTCAAAAAGCCGTCTGCTGCAGAGGCGTCAGAAAGCGTCTATATGAGGGAAAGGTTTAAGACCCAAATTCGTGAGGATAAGTTGATTGATTGGGATTTAACGCCGTTTTTAACAATTTCTCTGGCGGCCAGTTCCCCTACTCATGCATTTCCTGGTTTTCTCACACCAGTACTCCACACAACAAACTTCCCAAGCAAGTGAGGATAAGAATTAGGATTAGGATTGCGTCTCGGTGGTGTAGTGGTATATAAAACGTCCGCCCCGGGTGCGGGATATCGCAGGTTCGATCCTAATACGTAGTAGTTATGTCTGCCTTCATTGGCGCTCATGGTTATTATAACGACTAACCGGCCGGTCCAAGAATAAATGGACCAATTGTTATTGTAACTTACCCAGAAAATGCCGTTATACAACTGCAAAACTCAAACACTTGTGAACTATTTATTGACCTCGACAGCGTTTATTTGACAAATACAGTATTTAAACTGAACCACTTTGCCCACAGAAAATAAATCTGTATACATATATAAATTAATAAACCCTTTACACTTACAGATATATTTTGACAAATCTGCATTAGGCGACCTTTGGATGAATAGTGGAAAAAATGTGATTCCCGATTTGACACGAAGGTTTCAATTCTTTCGAATAACTACATTTTAATTTAAAGAGATAATCAATATGTTTTAAATATATATTTACAGAAGTGTTGTAAGTGGAAAAGGGTTAAGGTGTGTAATATGTACCTGTCTTACTCTGACATGGCAACTATCACGTTCTAGTATAAATTTAGCACAGTGGTCAATTGACCTGTGTTTATGTGTGTTTATGTGTGTTTATGTGTGTTTTGTGTGTGTGTATGTGTGTGTGTGTGTGTGTGTGTGTGTGTGTGTGTGTGTGTGTGTGTGTGTGTGTGTGTGTGTGTGTGTGTGTGTGTGTGTGTGTGTGTGTGTGTGTGTGTGTGTGTGTGTGTGTGTGTGTGTGTGTGTGTGTGTGTGTGTGTGTGTGTGTGTGTGTGTGTGTGTGTGTGTATGTGTGTGTGTTTGTGTGTGTTTATGTGTGTTTTGTGTGTGTATGTGTGTGTGTGTGTGTGTGTGTGTGTGTGTGTGTGTGTTTGTGTTTGTGAGAGAGGTGTGCGAGACAATACGCAGGGCAGACCACGATAAGAGTACATGTAAATGACCAGTATATACGTTAAACTTGACCACGTTTAAACTTATTTTCACTCGGAACCTTTTTCGGAGGTTTTCCCCGATGACGCGATAAGGACAGAAACGGAACGGAAACAAGTCATTTCTGTAAACTGGTACGGAATTTGATTAGTTATCTTCAAATATATAAAACTTACCCGGATTTTGCAAAGTTGGTCCAAAGAGTAATGGTCGCATTGTATGTTGACACAAGATATGAATACCTCTCGTCTGCTATCACTTTCTCGATGTCTTGTCCAAATACGAAGTAAGTGTCATCCGCGTGGCCCATGACGTCATCACCATCAAGCAATGGTGGTACACGATTTTTATGGTTCAAAGGCCTAACTGCGAATTCGTAAAGATATGTTGATGTTTGTCGGTTATTCCTAGACGTTTCTGCGTGCAGATTTGCTGTCAATACAGCCGGGACAGTAAAGGTAGCTTCTGTAAGGATATCCGTGAGTTGTTGTGCTCTCTTGCTCTCCGATGTGGGATCGCTCCAATCAGTATACTCATTTATTGTCGCAAACTGTACGGCTTTACTAGGAATTGTGTTTGTAAAGCCGGGCAGAAGAAATGGTATCACGATATCTTCAAAGTCGTCCTTCGACAGAGTGAACTGATCAGGATCTCTGATATTAAGGAACTGCATGATGAATGGAGCGCTAAGGAGGCCATCAGCGTTTGTTGACCCGATCATAAGGTCAATGCTGTGGAACGTGTCGTATGCACTAATCGCTGATGAGCTACCTGCCATCAAATTAACGGGTGTGTCGAGTACGAACTCGTTGTCTAGAACGGGAGTAAGCGGTATAAATGAAGTAAATAGCTGACTTGGTGCAGTTTTTAGACACTCCACCATACCAGCCATGGTCGTCTGATTACATCCTGCTTTTCCAGCCAGATTGATCACACTTTTGGAAGCAGTTTGTCTGTCGGTCATAGCCCATGGTCCACTCTGTGCAATGGCGCGATGGAACAGTCCTAAATTTCCAGGATAAAAACATTGGTATACAACGCATGCTGAACCAGCAGATACTCCGAAAAGTGTCACTTTTCCATCATCCCCTCCGAACGACCCTATGTTATCATGTACCCATTTGATCGCCAAGTGTTGGTCCCAGAGGGCAATGTTGCCTGGCAACACATCGTCACCCGTCGTCAAAAATCCGAGAAACGCCAGTCGGTAATTCATCGTCACAACTATAACGTCACCAAAGCCACTTAGTAACGCGCTATCGAATAAATTTGATTCACCACCGATAAAGCCTCCTCCATGTATCCAAATCATCACGGGTTTTTTGTTTCCTTGGATTCCGCCAGCAGTCATATTATACGGCACAAAAACATTTAAGAATAAACAGTCTTCCGACTTCTCCGACGGTGTAAATCTACTCTGAATACAAGCCGGGCCAAATTGCGTAGCATCAAGCGTTGACGTCAACGGAGACTTGGGCACTGGTTTCTCAAAGCGTAGGTTTCCCACCGGCGGCTCTGCGTACGGAATTCCTAGAAATTTCGTCACTTTTATCGGATATGTATCGAGTGAAGCACTTTCAACGATACCCTTCATCGCACCAATAGCGGTATTCAGGGTGTAGTACTCCTGTGCATTTAAAACATGCATAATGCCCACCATGCATAAAGCAATACACTTTAGTCTCAAAGAGACCATGTTTAACAATCCTTCTCCACCCAAGGTAAATCTTTCAATGGTCAAGTCTAACAGGCTGTACTACAAGTAATTATGTTTATACTAGCTCGACATTGAAGGAGTTTATCCTTTATTTTTTTACGTACACACCTCTCTACCATTTGCCCACGTTATACATACTTTTTAAACTGGTAGTAATGGCTTCCGTCCTTGGCGCTCAAGTTTGTGGAGATAGCATTACCAGGGACGTAGATAAGATTATCTACGTTCCTGGCATTACGACTGATGTATAGTACTGTATTTCAAGATTAATAACACTGGTAGAAATGGCAATTTACCCAGGAAAAAGGACTTCGATAGCTAGAGGGGTTGTTTGTATTTTAACCCTTATCCTCTTATCGACCTTTTTCTGACGCCTCTGCAGCAGATGGCTTTTTGAAAAAATAGTGACAAAAGAAGAAATTGCTCAAAACGAGCAATTTCTCCTTTTGCCACAATGTTTTCCACTTTTAGTCATAGGTTATCCATTCAATTATAGAGAGTTTCCATTTTTTTAACAAAATACGTTCAAAGTCGTCTGCTGCAGAATTGTCGTATGAGGGAAATGGTTAATGGAAGAAAGTCGCACCGACCCATTGTAAGCGACTCTTTGTTTGCCCAATTGTATTCAATGGTAAAATCCTTATTTGTATACGGAGAGGGTTATACTTAAAGGGCTGAAATGTGCGATTTACATTGGAATAAAGAAGGAATTAATTCGGTATACTTTGACCTTCAAATTAAATGCTTGAAGCTAAAAGTATAGTTAAACAAAAGGTTCGTGGTAGCACTGTAACGCTCACCTGAGTACCAAGGCACTGTTTGATTAGGTGTTCATAAATAATACTTCTTAACACGATATGGCCCATATTTGAACTTTGTCTAGTGAACTAGTTCTTGACACGATATGGCCTATATTTGAACTTAGTTTAGCTTTAATGAAGACAAACATTCTACCAAAGCTCAAGTCAAGAATGCAGAGCCCGCGCACTACGAACAACACCGAAGGCGGCACAGCAAACTTAAGAAAATGACACAACACTCCTACCGAACTTATTTACAACCACCAAGATGTTCAAAGACATCAGGGTCTTTCAAATAGTACTATTTGAAAGACCCTGAAGACATTCAGAACGCAAATTATATTGGGTTAATACAGAGAGCTGTCGGTTGAACAACTCGCCCTCGTGCAAAGTGCTACCAGACTATTTATCATAGATTAAGTATCCTGAAAGAGAGGTATGAAACTGGTGTTCTGGAGTTGGTGGCTTATGCGGATTTTGCATCTCAGCTCATACACTTGAATTGAAACTAACAGTGACGTTTTAGGTGTTCGTGTGAGTATATTCCGTTTTCTAATATTTTACTTAATAGTGATGACAAAGATCAGACTGCATAGTTCGAATAAAAAAAAAAACGATAAGTGCAGCAAATGTTTTAAATATCGCATTCTTAGGAAATTCTGCATGTATATATTTCTTGATCATAATTATTTATGCATAAATAAAATGTTTAAAATAATCAGTTTGTCTCATGTAATTTCCGTGTAGATCTAATTTGCGATTACTTGCAAACGCATCAGAAAATCGTTTATTAATAAATTTAGGAAAATCTGCATGTATATATTTCTTGATCATAATTGGTTGTATATAAATAAAATGTAAAAAAAAAAATCGTTTTTTAATAAATCTCGAGTCGAAAGCAATACCGGTCACATAATTACCCTCTAATGGTCCCCCCGATCCGCTCTACCGACCAGCAAGGGATTAAATCAAGTCGACGTATCACACGATACACCGGTCTTTTTACTGTGGTTAAGTTTTGATTATATAATTTTATGATGATGCTACTATACAATTTTCGGTGGTGCAGACAATGGTGCGTAAATTCAAAATAGTAAATTGTCCCTGTATTTGTTATTGTTACAGTGCGTGATCAGGAGATACTGACAACTTACCCTTAATAATAATGACACACGCACACATACATTTTACACAGAATCTTGATTATATAGGCTTTGAAGACATTACATGTTCATCATCCACAAATCAAATAGAATGTAAAATTGGTGTCTCGTTTTCCTTAACCCTTTCCCTCATACGACGATTCTGCAGCAGACGACTTTAAACATATTTTGTCAAAAAAAGAAAATATAATTGAATGGATACATATGACTAAAAGTGGAAAACATTGTGTCAAAAGGAGAAATTGCACGTTTTGTGCAATTTCTTCTTTTGTCACTATGTTTTCAAAACGTCGTCTGCTGCAGAGGCGTCTATATGAGGGAAAGGGTTAACTATAAAAACAGGAAGGAAGAAACGTATTTTAAAGACATTAATTGAAAAGGTTTACATATATCTTAAACAGTTTGATTTACTTTGTGATTTAATTGGTCAAACAATTGTCTTTGAATACTTGTTATTTTCTGTACTTTTATACCTTTCTCAAATCCAACAAATCTGCAGCAGACGAATTTGAAAAGAAGAAAATATGGAAAATCTCTCTAAATGAAATTGTTATTATTGAGCAGAGAAGAAATTGATTGATTGATTGGGGTTTAACGCCGTTTTTAACAATTTCTCAGTTATATCACGGCGGCCAGTTCACCTACTCATGCATTTCCTGGTTTTCTCACACCAGTACTCCACACAACAATCTTCCCAAGCAACTGGCTGCTTTTCCACGTAGACTTAGCCCATTGGTGGAAGACGAATGACGCATGTCGCATTGACTTTTGTCAATCGTCAGAAAGAAAGTTGGCCGAGCCGGGATTCGAACTCACAACCCCTGGATTGACAGCCCGCGTCGCTACCGACTGAGCTACCGCGCAGAGATGAAAAGACTGTGACATAAGAATTTGCTATAATGAATGAATGAATGTATATTGTTTTATGGCGCATCGACAGCTAAGGTCATTTAGCGCGCAATTAAATTTAATTATTCATGATCCCTGGGTAAACAAACCAGTACTAGGCTAGAAAATGTGCCTTGCCCAAGGGCACTCCACCATGACCGTAGTGCCGCGACTGGGGATCGAACCCGGGACACCCGGTTTCGAAAATCCCCGACGCTAACCACTCGACCACAGCGGATTCCTTGCTATAATGAACAATGTCTCATTTTGCCACAGTGTTTTCGTTTTTTTTCCTTTTCAAATTCCACTGAAAATGGTATAGTTGCATCATCATAAATTATAATCAAAAATGAACCACCGAGCCAAGGTAAATAGACCATCCCCAAAATTATACTACTGTCCGCAATATTTTATTTCAATTTTACCAAAGTTTTGGATCAGGAGAAATATTCTTATTTTTGTTCAATTTGGTCTAGTGACATAGTTCTTGGCAAGTCATGACCCATAATCTTATTAAACTTAGATATCACAAAGCACAACATTCTGAAAAGTTTTGATTAGTCTTAAATAAACTAGAACTATCACTGAATGTGATTAATATCCCTGAACTGAGTGGCCCTGTTAGAAAAGGTAGCGGAATATTAGGAAGCCCCACCTTAAATTCCATCTTGTAGTTTTAAAAAAGACAATCTCCGGACAAGAAAAACGTAAGAAAGGGTGATGAAAGTTATTCTAAGAACAAGAAAATGTATCGAAGGGCAATAACTCTGTAATTAGCTAAAAACAAGTTTTGGTTATTGTACATTCCACTTCCTTTAAATGTGTTGTATCATAGTATGAAGTTTTATTAAATTCCATCCAGTAGTTTTGAAGTAATTCTATGCTCAACAAAAAGTAAGAAAGGGCAATAACTCTGTTATAAGCTATTTTAGAGTTATGGTTCTTGTATACTGCACTTCATCTCATTTATTAGTTATTAAGTAATTCTCCAGACAAGAAAAAGTTACAAAGGGCAATAACTCTGTAATTACGTAAAATAGAGTTAAGGTTCTTATACAGCACACTTCCTCTCAATGTGTTGTATCATCGTATGAAGTTTTATTAAATTCCAACAATTAGTTGTAACAAAGGGCTATAATTATGTAAATTAGAGTTATGGTTCTTTTACACTGCACTTCCTTTCATCGTATGAAGTTTTATTAGATTCCATCTATTAGTTACTAAGTAATTCTCCAGGCAAGAAAAAGTTACAAAGGGCAATAACTCTTCGTTTGTCAGGGGGTATAAAACCAAGGTTCAACATGCTCTTGAACACCAAATTTAGGACCCTGAACCGTTTTATCAAAATCGTCGTAAATAAGACGTCTTAAATATGTTGGCTCGATTTGGTCGTAACTTTTACACTGGTCAGGTCAATGATAAATATGGCTGCCGATGTGTGTTCTCTTGCTTCGTGTTGCCTTTAAACTCCAGTTATGGATGGTTCATGAGAATTATGCACATCGGAGCGATTTATTGTAGATAAATTGTAAGACAATGCCTTTTATCCATCTACACCACTTTTGGTCATCAACAATTGGCAGGAAACCGTGTCAACTTTGCCTCCAAAAATGTTGTAAAGGAATCAAATAATGTGTGTTTGATATGTTTTAGTTATGTCTTTGTAAATACGGCTAACTGTATTTTGCGGAACGAAACGGAACGGAACGGAACGGAACGGAACAAGTGATGGGGCACCAGACAGGGAATATCTGTTTCCATACTTATATATTGTACCTGCGTTTTAATAAACATTTAGTAATATCTGGTTCAGGAGGGGTATACTGTTATTAACTGTCTCTTGTATAAGTCGACATAAATAAAATCAAAAAAAAAATCAAAGTTGTGTCTTTAATCACGTATGCATATCTTTACTGTCATACGATAGAAATATCTATCATGTGCGGAGTTAAATATATAACCCATATTACCTACCACAGTGACAGACACCTCTTCTACATAGTCTCCCTCTATATGAAAATTCTACCTCGAAATTTACAGTTTCAACAACTACTAATCTCTTACATTACCATTGGTTATTTTCGTTGGGCGCAATTATAACCTATCTGAAAAAGTTCGACAAGACTTATTGTTCTCACCGATATGTTATGTATTCTAACCTTTTTAAAATCGAACTCTCCACAACAGTTTTCAATTTGATACAGTCCGTCTTGCCACATGCGTTCAAACATCTGATTGCTCGATTAACACACATTTTCAGAAGTAAAGAGTGACAGTAACGTGACAGTGACAGTTCAACGTAATATTCCAGTCGCAACGGGGATGTATGAGCCAGTGCATGGAAAACTCTAAAAGTTGGCGTTTGTGAACAATATATAAAATCAAGATCAGCTAGTGCATCCGCACAGTCTGATCAATATCTACTGTTTATACATGTTAATTCGAACCTATAGCAAGTGAACTTTGATTTACCTCTAGACGTTACTATTATGAACATGTTAAAAGTAATGAATAGTTCTGTAGATCATTGTTCCGTTCCGTTCCGCAAAATACAGTTACCCACACAGGTAACTGTATAATGCGGAACGGAACGGAACGGAACAATATATATATATATATATATATATATATATATATAATTCCAACCATTAGGCAAGTGGACTTTGATTTACCGCTAGACGTTCCTATTGTGCACATCTTTACAAGAAAAGAATAGTTTTATAGGTCGTTCCGTATCAAGATGAATTCAATGTTTGTTTGTGGTTTTGCGCTGCTTTCAACAATATACTTCAGTTATATCACGGCGTTTCCTGGGTAAGTTACCAGCACTACTTGTCCATTTATCTTGACAACAGCGAGTCAGTCGACCAGGGCTCGAAATCTGGTCCTCTAGTTCTGCAGGCGAACACTCGTCCGCGTCGTTACAAAAGCTAGCTATGTAGCAAGGCAAAGCAATATAAGTATTCCATTATACATTCACATATCTGCGTATTGGTGAGTGTGGGAGTGGGGGGGGGGGGGGGAAGGATTCGAACCCACAGCAAGTGAACTTTGATTTACCTCTAGACGTTACTATTATGCACATGTTAAAAGTAATGAATAGTTATGTAGGTCATTGTTCCGTTCCGTTCCGCAAAATACAGTTACCCACACAGGTAACTGTATAATGCGGAACGGAACGGAACAATATATATATAATTGTTGAGAGAGTTTTTGTTTGTTTGTTTGGAGTTTAACGCCGCTTTCAACAGCTTTGGTCATATCACGGCGGTCAGTGCACCTATCCATGTTTTCCTGGCTTTCCCACACCAGTACTTACACCACATTCTTTCGAAGCAACTGACTACTTTCTCACATAGATCAGAGGTGAGAGGCAATGTAAAACATCGCCCGAAAGAATGTCGCCGCAACCGGGTATCGAACCCGTGACCTCCAGATCACGATACAGATACGCTACCAATTGAACTACCCGGCCGGGGTGTTGAGAGAGTATATACATTATAAAAATAATATTGTAAACTATTAAGTAGCTAAATCATGCAGAATCAATTAACCAACGCGTTATACGTGTGTTGTGTTGGGTGAATGCATTTTTTGGGGGGTGGGTGTGTGGGGGTCTATTCCAACCATTAGTCTGCACATCTTTACAAGAAATGAATAGTTGTGTAGGACGTTCCATTCCAAGATAAATGCAATGTTTGTTTGGTGTTTTACGCTGCTTTCAACAATATATTTCAGTTATATCACGGCGTTTCCTGGGTAAGTTACCAGCACTACTTGTCCATTTATCTTGACACCAGGGAGTCAGTCGTCATGCTAACCCCACAACACTGAGCGCGAATGAGGGAAAGTCATTACTTCCATTTCTAAAGTATTTGGTATGACCCGGTCAGGGATAGAAAATGACACCTCCCGCACCGAGGCGAACGCTCTACCACTACATCATCGATGCAGTCATTATTCTTAATTAAACCTCACCCAATATTAATGAAATTCCACGTAAGAACTCAAGTCGATATTTTTTTATACTTTAAATCTATTTTTTTTAACAGTGACAGTTCAACGTGCAGGAGGAATATTAATTTTTTGATTATTTCGGTTTTTCGCTGTTTCAATAATATTCCAGTCGCAACGGGGATGTATGAGCCAGTGCATGGGAAACGCTAAAAGTTGGCGTTTGTGAACAGTATATAAGATCAAGATCAGCTAGTGCATCCGCACAGTCTGATCAAGATCTACTGTTTATACATGTTGATTCGAACCCATAGCAAGTGAACTTTGATTTACCTCTAGACGTTATATTATGCACATGTTACAAGTAACGAATAGTTCTGTAGATCATTGTTCCGTTCCGTTCCGCAAAATACAGTTACCCACACAGGTAACTGTATAATGCGGAACGGAACGGAACAATATATATATATATATAACTTTACTACATTTAACAAACATAAACTGAAAGGCACGGCTAACCCGCCACTTTTAGATTTCCTATAATTTTCTTAAATTAGTGAGTAGCGTTCTGAAACTGTGTGTTATAGTTTATCAGAAAACTGTTTACTGATTTTGTTACATTTTGATAACAAAATGATGCACATGAATTCGTTCGAATATATTTTTACGAAATGTATGTTTTGCACGTGCAACACAAACAAATGGTGTTATTGGTGTTTACACAACGGCTATCCCAAGATGTTTATTTTTTAAAAAAGCATTTATAATAAATTATTGGTCTTATGGCGTTAGCCGACAGAGAATAAGAGGTCGGATTTGAATTATATTTAAAAACACTGTTCCAGCTGATTTTATCAATAGTTTTAACCACATTAGAACATTTAATATTAGATAGTTTTATTACGTGAAAGACGTCATGACGTTACGTTACGCTATCGGTAACTTGACCATGAATCTATTTTTTTATGAATCTCAATGATAAAATTATTTTATTATGCATTCATATCAATACTTAACTTTACAGTATACCCGATGGCATGCGTCCTAAGAAAATACGATTGTGTAAGTCTGTATGTAAATTCCATTGAATGTGTATAGGAAGAGCTTAATCGACGCATTAGACGGCTACCAGAACCAGCCAATATCGAAGAGCTAGCACTTAGCTTTGTATAAAACTAAGCCCAATATCCATGAAACATATTCTACAAGTCATAGAATACAATACTAGCCAAACATTAATGTTGACAAAATTGTGTTCATTTAAGTACACGTAGGTACACGTAGGTACACGTAGGTACACGTAGGTACACGTAGGTACACATAGGTACACGTATACAAGGTTACCTTGCTTCGACCGAGATGGGTTAGCTGGGTCAGCAGTTTACGTCCACCTCAAACAGCATTCGGTACCTACGTGTACCTAAGTGTACTTACGTGTACCTACGTGAACTTACGTGTACTTACGTGTACCTACGTGTACCTACATGTACCTACGTATACCTACGTGTACCAAAGCTGATTCAGTACCTAACCATGCTGACCCACATGCTAACCGATCTAACCGAGAAACTGAACAACCGGTACAGTGATGCTATCCCAAAAAGATTTTTAAGCTGACCAAACTGTTTGTATTGATTTCCAGCCTGAACATACAGCTACATTTACACACCAAGCAACATGTTACAACTTGCGCAAACACTGCTGCAATTGCATCCTGAATTTTATAAAATTTTGGTGACCACGGACTAGAATAAACTGTAAGTAAAGACAGAAAGTTTTCGACCATATTCTGTGAAAAGGCTCTTCTGAGTTAAAGGTTAGAGCTTGGACAGGGTTGTTGGTCTTGAATTGCAGCTAATACACGCAGCACCATGTACACACCAAGCAACATGTTGCATCTAATTCAAGCATTGCTGAAATTGAATCCTGAAGTTAATACAATTTTGCGGAGCACAGACTTGACTAAACTGTATTTATTTAAAGACTGATACTATTTGACCATACTCTTGGAAAAGAATCTCCTGGGTTAAGGGTTATAGCTAGGACAGTGTTGTTGGTAGCTAATTTCGGCGTAAGCATGCAGCTACATTTACACTACAAGCAATATGTTGCAACATGTGCAAACATTGCAGAAACACTAGCCTGAAGGTACTAACATTTTGAGACACGACAGGCCAGCCGACCTGCTTGTAAATGTGTAAATTTTCATTTTACAATACTCTGTGAAAGGCTTTCCTTAGCCTAGGGTTAGGGCTAGATCAGTGTTGTTGGTCTTGAATTGCAGCTTATATATGCAACAACATGGATACATCATGCCATCTTTTGCAACTTGTGAAAACATTGCTGAAATTGCATCCTAAAGTTTCTTAAAATGTGGTGAGCACAGACAAGACTAAACTGTATTTATACACTTATCATATTTGATCATACTCAAAGTCAGGTCTGTCAGCAGTACAGTCAGTTTGATCGGCTTGAAAGTTTGTTTGGGATAGCATCACTCTACCGTTGGTTCAGTTTCTCGGTTAGCTCGGTTAGCATGTGGTTCAGCATGGTAATGTACTGGATCAGCTTTGTTACACGTAGGTACACATAGGTTCACGTAGATACACATAGGTAGACGTTGGTACACGTTGGTACACGTAGATACACGTAAGTTCACGTCGGTACACGTAAGTACACGTAGGTATTCGTAGGTAAACATAGGTACACGTATATAAAGTAACCTTGCTTCGACCGAGATGGGTTAGCTTGGTCAGCAGTTAACGTTCACCTCAAACAGCCTTTTTTCATATTATGGGTCTAAGTTAAGTAACTCAAGGTCGGTCAGCTCTGTTTGCATGTTGGTCAGCATAATCAGGTTCTGGGTCAGCTTGGTCACCATCAAAGTTAGCCGGGTCACCAGCAAAGGCAGATATGTCAGCAGTACAGTCATTTTGGTCAGCTTGAAAGTTTTTCTTTGGATAGCATCACTCTACCGGTGGTTCAATTTCTCGGTTAGCATGTTGTTCAGCATGGTTATTTACTGGATCAGCTTTGTTAAACGTAGATACACGTAGGTTCACGTAGATACACATATGTACACATAAGTTCACGTAAGTACACGTAAGTACACGTAAGTACACGTAAGTACACGTAGGTACACGTAGGTACACGTAGGTACACGTAAGTTCACGAAATGTACACGTAAGTATACAATGGTACACGTAGGTAAACATAGGTACACGTATACAAAGTAACCTTGCTTCGATCGAGATGGGTTAGCTTGGTCAGCAGTTAACGTTCACCTCAAACAGTCTTTTTTCATATTATGGGTCTAAGTTAAGTAACTCAATGTCGGTCAGCTCGGTTAGCATGTTGGTCAACATAGTCCTAGGTCAGCTTGGTCACCATCAAAGTTAGCTGGGTCATCATCAAAGTCATGTCTGTCAGCAGTTCAGTCAGTTTGGTCTGATTGAAAGGCTTTTTGGGATATCATCCGGTGGTTCAGTTTCTCGGTTAGCTCGGTTAGCATGTAGTTCAGAATGGTTATGTACCTGATCAGCTTTGTTACACGTAGGTACAAGTAGGTTCACGTACACATAAGTACACGTAGGTACACATACGTACACTTATACAAAGTAACCTTGCTTCGACCGAGATGGGTTAGCTGGGTCAGCAGTTCAAGTTCACATAAAACAGCCTTCTTTTCAGACTATGGGTCTAAGTTAAGTAACTCAAGATAGGTCTGTTAGCATGTTGGTCAGCATAGTCAGGTCCTAGGTCAGCTTGGTCACCATCAAAGTTAGCTGGGTCACCATTAAAGTCAGGTCTGTCAGCAGTACAGTCAGGAAGGTCAGCTTGAAAGTGTTTTTGGGATAGCATCACTCTACCGGTGGTTCAGTTTCTCGGTTAGCTCGGTTATCATGTGGTTCAGCATGGTTATGTACTTGATCAGCTTTGTTACACGTAGGTACACGTAGTTTCACGTATATACACGTAGGTACACGTAAGTTCACGTAAGTAAACGTAGGTACACGTAGGTAAATGTAGGTACACGTAAGTTTATGTAGGTAGACGTAAGTTCACGTGGTAGACGTAAGTACACGTAGGTACACGTAGGTAAACATAGGTACACGTATACAAAGTAACCTTGCTGCGACCGAGATGGGTTAGCTGGGTCAGCAGTTAACGTTCACCTCAAACAACATTCGGTACCTACGTGTAGCGGCCATGAATAACCTGACTTTAACCCATAATCTGAAAAGAATGCTTTTTGAGGTGAACGTTAACTGCTGACCCAGCTAACCCATCTTGATCGAAGCAAACTTACTTTGTATACGTGAACCTACGTGTACATATGTGTACATACGTGTACCTTCGTGTACCTACGTTGACCTATGTGTATCATCGTGTACCTACGTGTACCAAAGCTGATCTTGTACCTAACCATGCTGACCCACATTCTAACTGAGCTAACCGAGAAACTGATCAATCGGTACAGTGATGCTATTCCAAAATCAATTTCAAGCTGCCTAAAATGATTGTGATTGTGACCCATTTGACTTTGATGGTGACCAAACTGACTTAGAACCTGACTATGCTGACCAACATACTAACCGAGCTGACCGACCATGAGTTACTTGACTTTGACACATAAACTGAAAAGAATGCTGAAAGGTCAGCATAGTCAGGTCCTAGGTCAGATTGGTCACTATGAAAGTTAGCTGTGTCACAATCAAAGTCAGGGTTGTCAGCAGTACAGTCATTTAGGTCAGCTTGAAAGTTGTTTTTGGGATAGCATCACTCTACCGGTGGTTCTGTTTCTCGGTTAGCTCTGTTAGCATGTGGTTCAGCACGGTTATGTACTGGATCAGCTTTGTTAGACGTAGGTACACGTAACTTCACGTAAGAACACACAGGTACACGTTGGTACACGTAGGTACACGTAGATACACATAGGTACACGTAAGTTAATGTAGGTACACGTAAGTTCACGTAGGTACACGTAGGTAAACATAGGTACACGTAGGTAAATGTAGGTACACATAGGTACACGGAGGTACACGTAAGTTCACTTAGGTACCGTAAGTTCACGTAAGTACACGTAGGTATTCGTAGGTAAACATAGGTACACGTATATAAAGTAACCTTGCTTCGATCGAGATGGGTTAGCTGGGTCAACAGTTAACGTTCACCTCAAACAGCCTTCTTTTTATATTAAGGGTCTAAGTTAAGTAACTCAAGGTCGGTCAGCTCGGTTCGCATGGTGGTCAGCATAGTCAGGTCCTAGGTCAGCTTGGTCACCATCAGAATTAGCTGGGTCACCATCAAAGTCAGGTCTGTCTGCAGTGCAGTCAGTTTGGTCAGCTTGAAAGGTTTTTTGGGATAGCATCACTCTACCGGTGGTTCAGTTTCTCGGTTAGCTCGGTTAGCATGTGGTTCAGCATGGTTATGTACTGGATCAGCTTTGTTACACGTAGGTACACGCAGGTTCACGTAGATACACGTCGGTACACGTAACTTCACCTAAGTACACATAGGTACACGTTGGTACACGTAGGTACACGTAAGTTCACGTAGTTACACGTAAATACACGTAGGTACACGTAGGTAAACATAGGTACACTTATACAAAGTAACCTTGCTTCGACCGAGATGGGTTAGCTGGGTGAACAGTTAACGTTCACCTCAAACAGCCTTCTTTTCATATTAAGGGTCTAAGTTAAGTAACTCAATGTCGGTCAGCTCGGATCGCATGGTGGTCAGCATAGTCAGGTCCTAGGTCAGCTTGGTCAACATCAAATTTAGCTGGGTCACCATCAAAGTCAGGTCTGTTACCATGTGGTTCATCATGGTTATGTACTGGATCAGCTTTGGTACACGTAGGTACACGTAGGTTCACGTAGATACACGTCGGTACACGTACCTTCACCTAAGTACACATAGGTACACGTTGGTACACGTAGGTACACGTAAGTTCACGTAGGTACACGTAGGTACACGTAGGTACACGTATATAAAGTAACCTTGCTTCGATCAAGATGGGTTAGCTGGGTCAGCAGTTAACGTTCACCTCAAACAACATTCGGTACCTACGTGTAGCGGCCATGAATTACTTGACTTTAACTCATAATCTGAAAAGAATGCTTTTTGAGGTGAACGTTAACTGCTGACCCAGCTAACCCATCTTGATCGAAGCAAACTTACTTTCTATACGTGTACATACGTGTACCTACGTGTACATACGTGTACCTTCGTGTACCTACGTGTACCTACGTGTACCTACGTGTACCTTCGTGTACCTATGTGTACCAACGTGAACTTACGTGTACCAACGTGTACCTTCGTGTACCTACGTGTACCTTCGTGTACCTACGTGTACATTCGTGTACCTACGTGTACATTCGTGTACCTACGTGTACCTATGTGTACAGACGTGGACCAACGTGTACCTTCGTGTACTTACGTGTACATACGTGTACCAACGTGACCTTACGTGTAACTACGTGTACCTACGTGTACATACGTGTACATACGTGTACATTCGTGTACATACGTGTACCTACGTGTACCAACGTGTACCTTCGTGTACCTACGTGTACCTACGTGTACCTACGTGTACCAACGTGAACTTACGTGTACCTACGTGAACCTACGTGTACCTACGTGTACCAAAGCTGATCCAGTACCTAACTATGCTCACCAACATGCTAACCGAGCTAACCGAGAAACTGAACCATCGGTACAGTGATGCTATCCCAAAAGGACTTTCAAGCTGACCAAACTGGCAGTACTGCTGACTGACATGATTTTGATGGTGACCCAGCTGACTTTAATGGTGACCCCGCTGACTTTGATGGTGACCAAGTTCACCCAGGACCTGACTATTTGACTTTGACCCATAATCTGGAAAGAATGCTGTTTGATGTGAGCGTTGGTCGAAGCAAGGTTACTTTGTATACGTGTACCTATTTGTACCTACGTATACCTACGTGTTCCTACGTGTACATACGTTTACCTACGTGTACCAAAGACCCACATGCTTACCGAGCTAACCGAGATACTGAACCACCAATACAGTGATGCTATCCTAAACAGACTTTGAAGCTGATCAAACTGATTGTACTGCTGAACGACGTGACCTTGAATGTGAACCATCTGACCCTAACCTTTTTCTGGGAAAAGAATCTACTGGGTTAAGGGTTACAGTAAGGACAGTGATGTTGATAGCTAATTGCAGCTTAAGCATGCAGCTACATTTACACACCAAGCAATATGTTGCAACATGTGCAACTCATTTTTTGGGACACGACAGGGCAGCCGACCTGCTAGTAAATGTGGTAGGTTAGGACAGTGTTGTTGGTCTTGAATTGCAGCTTATACATACACCAACATGGATTCATAATGCCACATGTTGCAACTTGTGCAAATATTCCTGCAATTGCATCCTGAAGTTCCTAAAAGTTTTGGGAGCACAGACAAGACTAAACTGTATTTATAGACTGATACTATTTGACCATACTCTGGAAATAAAGGATATCCAGGGTTAAGGCTTACAGCTAGGACAGTGTTGTTGGTATTGACTTCCAACATAAACATTAAGCTACATTTACACACAAAGCAACATGTTACAACTTACGCAAACAATACTGCAATTGCATCCTGAATTTAATACAATTTTGGTGACCACAGACTACAATAAACTGTAAATAGAGTCAGAAAGTGTTCGGCAATATTCTGTGAAAAGGCTCTTCTGAGTAAAGAATTATAGCTAGGACAGTGTTGTTGGTCTTGAATTGCAGCTTATACACGCAGCAACATGTACATACCAATCAACATGTTGCATCTAATTCAAGCATTGCTGAAATTGCATCTGAAGTTAATACAATTTTGCGGAGCACTGACTGGACTAAGCTGTATTTATTTATAGACTGATAATATTTGAACATACTCTTAGAAAAGAATCTCCTGGGTTAAGGATTATAGCTAGAACAGTGTTGTTGGTAGCTAATTTCAGCTAATGCATGCAGCTACATTTACACACCAAGCAATATGTTGCAACATGTGCAAATATTGCAGAAACAACAGTCTGAAGTTACTAAACGTTTGGGACATGACAGCGCAGCCGACCTGCTAGTAAATGTGGTCGTTTTACAATACTCTGTGAAAAGGCTCTCCTAAGCTAAGGGTTAGAGCTAGATCAATGTTGTTGGTCTTGAATTGCAGCTTATATATGCAGCAACATGAATACATCATGCCACATGGTGCAATTTGAGCAAACATTGCTGTAATTGCATCCTGATGTTTCTGAAAATTTTGGGAGCACAGACAAGACTAAACTGTATTTATAGACTAATAATATTTTACCATACTCTGGAACAAATGGTGTCCAGGGTTAAGACTTACAGCTAGGACAATGCTGTTGGAATTGATTTCCAGCCTGAACATGCAGCTATATTTACACACCAAGCAACATGTTGCAACTTGTGCAAACAATGCTGCTATTGCATCCTAATGTTAATTAAATGTTGGTGACCACAGACTACAATAAACTGTAAGAAGAGACCAAAAGTTTTCGACCATACTCTGAGGAAATGCTCTTTGAAGTTTAAGGTTAGAGCTTGGACAACACGTTGGTCTTGAATTACAGCTGATACACGCAGCAACATGTACACACCAAGAAACATGTTACATCTTGTGCAATCATTGCTGAAATTGCATCCTGAAGTTAACACAATTTTGGGGAGCACAGACTGGACTAAACTGTATTTATTTATAGACTGATAATATTTGACCATACTCTAAGAAAAGGATCTCATGGGTTACAGATTATAGGTAGAACAGTGTTGTTGGTAGCTAATTTCAGCTTGTGCATGCAGCTACATTTACACACCAAGCAATATGTTGCAACATGTGCAAACATTGCAGAAACAACAGTCTGAAGTTACTAAAACTTTGGGACACAACAGGGCAGCCGACCTGCTAGTAAATCTTTACAATACTCTGTGAAAAGGCTCTCCTAAGCTGAGGGTTAGGGCTAGATCAATGTTGTTGGTCTTGAATTGCAGCTTATATATGCAGCAACATGAATACATCATGCCACATGTTGCAATTTGAGCAGAAATTGCTGCAATTGCATCCTAAATCTGCTAAATATTTGGGAAGCATAGACAAGACTTAATTGTATTTATAGACTTATAATATTTGATCATACTCTGGAAAAAAGGATGTCCAGGGTTTTTGCTTACAGCTAGGACAGTGTTGTTGGTATTGATTTTCAGCCTGAACAGGCAGCTACATTTACATACCAAGCAACATGTTGAAACTTGCACAAACAATACTGCAATTGCATCCTGAAGTTAATAAAATGTTGGTGACCACAGACTACAATAAACTGTAAATAGAGTCAGAAAGTGTTCGGCCATATTCTGTGAAAAGGCTTTTCTGAGTAAAGAATTATAGCTAGGACAGTGTTGTTGGTCTTGAATTGCAGCTTATACACGCAGCAACATGTACATACCAATCAACATGTTGCATCTAATTCAAGCATTGCTGAAATTGCATCTGAAGTTAATACAATTTTTGCGAGCACTGACTGGACTAAGCTGTATTTATTTATAGACTGATAATATTTCAACATACTCTTGGAAAAGAATCTCATGGGTTAAGGATTATAGCTAGAACATTGTTGTTGGTAGCTAATTTCAGCTGATGCATGCAGCTACATTTACACACCAAGCAATATGTTGCAACATGTGCAAACATTGCAGAAACAACAGTCTGAAGTTACTAAAGGTTTGGCACATGACAGCGCAGCCGACCTGCTAGTAAATGTGGTCGTTTTACAATACTCTGTGAAAAGGCTCTCCTAAGCTAAGGGTTAGAGCTAGATCAATGTTGTTGGTCTTGAATTGCAGCTTATATATGCAGCAACATGAATACATCATGCCACATGTTGCAATTTGAGCAGAAATTGCTGCAATTGCATCCTAAATCTGCTAAATATTTGGGAAGCATAGACAAGACTTAATTGTATTTATAGACTTATAATATTTGATCATACTCTGGAAAAAAGGATGTCCAGGGTTATTGCTTACAGCTAGGACAGTGTTGTTGGTATTGATTTTCAGCCTGAATTTACATACCAAGCAACATGTTGAAACTTGCACAAACAATACTGCAATTGCATCCTGAAGTTAATAAAATGTTGGTGACCACAGACTACAATAAACTGTAGGTAGAGTCAGAAGGTTTTCGACCATACTCTGTAAAAAGACTCTTCTGAGTTAAGGATTATAGCTAGGACAGTGTTGTTGGTCTTGAATCGCAGCTTATACATGCAGCAACAAGTATACACCAAGACACATGTTGCATCTTGTGCAAGCATTGCTGAAATTGCATCCTGAAGTTAATACAATTTTGGGTGCACAGACTTGACTAAACTGTATTTATTTATAGACTGATAATATTTGAACATACTCTGGGAAAAGTATCTCCTGGGTTAAGGGTTATAGCTAGGACAGTGCTGTTGGTAGCTAACTTCAGCTTAATCATGCAGCTACATTTACACACCAAGCAATATGTTGCAACATGTGCAAACATTGCAGAAACAACAGTCTGAAGTTACTAAAATTTGGAACACAACAGGGTTAACATATCAATCGACTCAGTTCTCTATCAACCGTCGTAGTGATAAGACGTGTAATTATTAATTACAGGACAACTAACAGGTAAGATACTTGTTTGTCGTTTGATTTTGGATAGGTGGGGGTATTTGGTTACATAATTAATTTGACGATTAAGCATTTCATTAATAATAATTTCTCCTTTCCTCTTACGCCAAATATGTACATATTAAGTTGTTTATTTAAACGCCCCCCTGTTGTCCTACTTTGCATATGACCTGCCTCATTGTACATATCATAGCAAAGGACAATGCACTACGTTAATTATATATTAAGAGCAGTTCTACAGTAAATTTAAAGTCAATTGAAGCAAAAGAAACGATTTTGGATAGGCCAAGTACAATCTTGTCTCAAATCTTATGATCCAGTGAGCAATATTTGGCAGCTTACCTAAATTCATGTGGTTTTTTTAACTTGAGGTTATAGTTAATTTCAAACAAATAACACAATTCTTTCATATTATATCAAAAGCAGACAACATGGCCCAGCTATCAACCAACACATCATGTCGTGTTTATGTAGATTTAACTAATATTAATTTTTGGATGTCATATATATTATCAAACTCCCAGTATTGATTTTCTGTTGTTGATTGGCCCCATGTTCTCGAAACATCTCAAATTTGACAATTTCTTAACTCTATCTTATTTCTTAATCAAATCTCAATCAGTCAAGACATTTTAAAATTTCCCTTAAATGTCTAAGTAACTGCATATTATTAACTGCATATATTATTTGAGGGTATAGGCAAATAATTATTAAATAATTTAAACAACGGATAATAAAAGAATTGTTATTTTTTTTAAAGCCTCTTAATTTATTTTTTTATTATTAATATTTAAAACAAAAATAAAGCTACAATGTATCTTTACTCTAAATTAATCGCATTATTTTCTCTTGAGGTTGTGCTTGTTCAAAACAATATATTTTTGTTGTTGTATTGTAATGATATATCATGTCCATTTTATATATGTTTCCTTTTATGTCATTTATATAATTTATCATTTGTATATATGTACACAAACTTATATTATTGTTCATTTTGAAATGTTAATCACATGTATGTTACATAATTATGATATTACTCAACAGGAGGCAATAAAAAGATCAATCAATGAAGTTATCTATATACAATTTAAAAGAATCTATAAGCCCATGCAATTTTGAAATAGAATTGTTGAGGTAAATCTGAACTCTAAAGTGTTTCCGTATGGTTAAAGAATAATGTCTTTTAAGTATTTAAGTATTTACTTAGCTAGATATATCTTGGTGGGTGTAATGCGGGCCATTAGTAAATCAAATAAACTTAAAATAGATTAAATATATAGATACATTTTTTTAAATATACCATCAGCAAAAACAATAATTAAATGTTAACTTATTGCGGGGAATTCGTTGTGTAAACACCAATAACACCATTTGTTTGTGTTGCACGTGCAAAACATGCATTTCGTAAAAATATATTCGAACGAATTCATGTGCATCATTTTGCTATCAAGATGTAACAAAATCAGTAAACAGTTTTCTGATAAAAAAAAAGCATTTATAATAAATTATTGGTCTTATGGCGTTAGCCAACAGAGAATAAGAGGTCGGATTTGAATTATATTTAAAAACACTGTTCCAGCTGATTTTATCAATAGTTTTAACCACATTAGAACATTTAATATTAGATAGTGTATTACGTGAAAGACGTCATGACGTTACGTTACGCTATCGGTAACTTGACCATGAATCTATTTTTTTACGTAGGTACACGTAGGTAAATGTAGGTACACGTAAGTTTATGTAGGTAGACGTAAGTTCACGTGGTAGACGTAAGTACACGTAGGTACACGTAGGTAAACATAGGTACACGTATACAAAGTAACCTTGCTGCGACCGAGATGGGTTTGCTGGGTCAGCAGTTAACGTTCACCTCAAACAACATTCGGTGCCTACGCTTACTGGCCATGAATAACCTGACTTTAACCCATAATCTGAAAAGAATGCTTTATGAGGTGAACGTTAACTGCTGACCCAGCTAACCCATCTTGATCGAAGCAAACTTACTTTGTATACGTGAACCTACGTGTACATATGTGTACATACGTGTACCTTCTTGTACCTATGTGGACATACGTGTATCATCGTGCACCTACGTGTACCAACGTGAACTTACGTTTACCAACGTGTACCTTCGTGTATCTACGTGTACCTTCGTGTACCTACGTGTACATACGTGTACCAACGTGACCTTACCTGTAACTACGTGTACCAACGTGAACTTACGTCTACCAACGTGTACCTTCGTGTACCTACGTGTACCTTCGTGTACCTACGTGTACCTTCGTGTACCTACGTGTACAGACGTGGACCAACGTGTACCTTCGTGTACTTACGTGTACATACGTGTACCAACGTGACCTTACGTGTAACTACGTGTACCTACGTGTACCTACGTGTACATTCGTGTACATACGTATACATACGTGTGTACATTCGTGTACATACGTATACATACGTGTACCTACGTGTACATACGTGTACCTTCGTGTACCTACGTGTACCTACGTGTACCAACGTGAACTAACTTGTACCTAAGTGTACCTACATGTACATACGTGTACCTACGTGTATCTACATGTACATACGTGTACACTTTTCCACTTTTTGAATTAGGTCACCAAGGGTCATGAATTTCTTTTTTCAACCACAAATGTTGGTTCGAAAAATTCAATTGTGTCATCCATTTTTCGATATCACTTCCGGTTCACAATGTCAAATATCAATTGAATTTTCCACTTTTTGAATTAGGTCGCCAAGGGTCGTGAATTTTTTTTTTAGAACAAATGTCGGTTCGGAAAATTCAATGGTGTCATTCATTTTTCGATATCACTTACGGGTCATAATGTCAGATCTCAATGGAATTTTCCACTTTTTGAATTAGGTCACCAAGGGTCATGATTTTTTTTTTCCAAGACAAATGTTGGTTCGGAAAATTCAACAGTGTCATTTTTTTTTCGATTTCACTTCCGGTTCATAATTTCAGATCTCAATTGAATTTTCCACTTTTTGAATTAGGTCACCAAGGGTCATGATTTTTTTTTTTAGAACAAATGTCGGTTCGGAAAATTCAATGTTGTCATTCATTTTTCGATATCACTTACAGTTCATAATGACAGATCTCAATGGAATTTTCCACTTTTTAAATTAGGTCACCAAGGGTCATGATTTTTTTTTTTAACAACAAATGTTGGTTCGGAAAATTCAATAGTGTCATTCATTTTTCGATATCACTTCCGGTTCATAATATCAGATCTCAATGGAATTTTTCACTTTTTGAATTAGGTCACCAAGGGTCATGATTTTTTTTTTCAACAACAAATGTGGGTTCGGAAAATTCTATGGTGTCATTCATTTTTCGATATCATTTCCGGTTCATAATGTCAGATCTCAATGGAATTTTTCACTTTTTGAATTAGGTCACCAAGGGTCATGATTTTTTTTTTCTACAACAAATGTTGGTTCGGAAAATTCAATGGTGTCATCCATTTTTCGATATCACTTCCGCTTCATAATGTCAGTTCTCAATTGAATTTGCGGTTTAGCATTGCCTTTCAGTCTATATCACATTAATTGCCAAATATGGAATATTTTGTGTCATGTGATCAAAAGTGGGCGGTCTTCCCAATCCCCAATTCCCCATTTCGTCAAAATGCCTATACCCTAACCCTAACCCTAACCCTAAGCAAGAATGACATTTTGGTAGAGATAACATTTTCGCTGTACGGTTACAGATCACTGATCATAACAAGAACAAAACTTTGTTAAATACGTTCCGAGCTAAACAATCTTGTTGGTTGGAGCAAGAAAGTCGCTATGAAATGATGCAGTGTTGAGTGCAATTTCAAACATATACCACGTGATAGCACTTCCGGTTAAATTATAAAAGTGAAAATAGAGGTTTTTCTGCAAAGAATTGAATGTAAAGACTAGTTTGGTAAGTTTAAAGTTATTTATTTATTTATTTTCGTCTTTTGCATCAATGCCAACCGACGGAAAGGATGAGAAAGGAAATTTTTATGTTTTGTTATGCTTTATTTTGGAACGAAACTAGTCGAATATAATTAAGAGAATCTGATTTTATTTTGACTCAAAGTCAAAAATTCGCAAGATTAACCACCCTTATCTTTGCCGAACAATGACTTATATCTTTGAAAATGTTAAAAAATAAAGAGAACATGATGAACTGCATCTCTCGTATACTGTCTACTGCCTTTCTGTTATAGACTTTTTTTTTTATTTGATTTGCTATTCACATATGTCTATATTTTGCGATATTTCTTCATAAGTTTATATAGCATTTCTGTTCAGAATGACAAATTTCTGCATCAATTCTTTTGAAATCACACGTAAATGTTGCTATCTATATTCTGTTTATAGAATATAATTTTTTTGGGGACATATTTATAAAGAAAAAAGATGGCAACAGTTAAAAAATTGACCTTTTTTCACTTCACAACAATCCTCACATACACTACCAGCCATATCTTTTTAATAATACTGGCTTGATTGCCAGCAAACTTTGTACAACTAAGGTGTATTTATTTCCTTACTTGCCCTTAGTACTACATATATTTTAACTTTAAGGGAAATATTTTTTATCAAGGGTATACTTTGGCCACCACCTGCTTTTTCCCCCCTCAGTCAAAAATTCACAAGCTTAATCACCCTTAACTTTGCCAAACAATGACTTATATATTTGAAACATTGCTAAAATAAAGAGAAAATGATGCACCACATGTCTCATATACTGTCTACTACCTATCTCTTAAAGATTTATTTTTATGTTTCATTCCTATTCACATATGTCTATATTTTGCGATATTTCGGCATAAGTTGATATAGCATAAATTTCTGTTCATAATGACACATTTCTGCATCAATTCTTTTGAAATTACACATACATGTTCCTTTCTATATTCTGTTTGTAGAAAAGAAACATATTTGGGATATATTGATAAATGAAAAAGATATAAGTGCTATAACAGTTGAAAAATTGACTGTTTTTCACATTGCATCAATTTGCAGACAAACATCCAATATTTCTTCTTCAATTAACCATTAATTGCACATACTGATAAGGCTTCCATTTGCTAATACTTATTCTATCTAAATGAAATTGTGCAACTAGTAAGTGTCATAAGTACCCTATACTGCATCATTATACTTCCAGGACCTTAAAGGTTGAAAAAAGAGTTTTTATTCCGGTTTTCCTATTCACACCGGTGGTTTTTATGTACGGGCAATGTATTCTATTTTGAAATAGAAATGAATTTCCATTCCTTTGATGTTGATAAAATCAGGCGTAAATGTGCCTTATATAGTTCTTGTTAAACCGCGAAGAGAATAAATCAGATATATGTTCAGACAAAAAAAGTAGAAGTACTATAGCAGTCCAAAAATGAACAGATTAAATGTGGTTAGTTCTTTAGCACTCAAATTGATTCACTATAACAGCTATCAATTTTTTATTTATAGACATCTGATTTATTTGAAACTTGGCAAAAATAGAGTGTTGTTAGTGCTCTAAGTGATAGTGCTATTGAGAGAAACTTGTATTGAGTATGATTTTATTTTTCCATTTCTCTTATATTCACACTGGCCAAATTTGCGACAAATTTTGCTATGTTCTCAGATATTTTGGTAACTGAAACAAGTCTTTCTTTGCTATTAATAGTCCAATAGCTATGAAACTTTGCAGAAAGTAAGTGGAATTACTGTTGTACATCATACATGTGATATATTTAATCTATTCTGACAGGGAGTATTTTCTAAGATTTTTTTACTATAAACATAGGCAGATTTTGTTAATGCATTTGACTAAACTGCAATAGATTTTCATTTCAAAATTCATTATAAGTGCTTCAATTTGTATAAATTTGCACATATATGTAAGTCATCCATGCTGTTATCAATCTACAGTGAAATATTTATAGATATATGTAAAGAGAATGAAATGGGGTGCTTTTAGCTGTGCTGAAACATTCACATTTGTCAGATTTTGGCCATTTTCATTAAAAGAGTATGAACTTCAACAGGTGTTAAATTGCTAATACTTATTCTATCTTAATGAAATTGTGCAACTAGTAAATGTCATAAGTACCCTACTGTATCATTATACTTCCAGGACCTTAAAGTTTGAAAAAAGAGTTTTTATTCCGGTTTTCCTATTCACACCGGTGGTTTTTATGTACGGGCAATGTATTCTATTTTGAAATAGAAATGAATTTCCATTCCTTTGATGTTGATAAAATCAGGCGTAAATGTGGCTTATATAGTTCTTGGTAAATTTCAAAGAGAATAAATCAGATATATGTACAGACAAAAAAAGTAGAAGTACTATAGCAGTCCAAAAATGAACAGATTAAATGTGGTTAGTTCTTTAGCACTCAAATTGATTCACTATAACAGCTATCAATTTTTTATTTATAGACATCTGATTCATTTGAAACTTGGCAAAAATAGAGTGTTGTTAGTGCTGTAAGTGACAGTGCTATTGAGTGAAACTTGTATTGAGTATGATTTTTTTTTCATTTCTCTCATATTCACACTGGCCAAATTTGCGACTAGTTTTGCTATGTTCTCAGATATTTTGGTAACTGAAACAAGTCTTTCTTTGCTATAAATAGTCCAATAGCTATGATACTTTGCAGAAAGTAAGTGGAATTACTGTTGTACATAATACATGTGATATATATAATCTATTCTGACAGGAAGTATATTCTAAGATTTATTTACTATTAACATAGGCAGATTTTTTTAATGCATTTGACTAAACTGCAATAGATTTTCATTTCAAAATTCATTATAAGTGCTTCAATTTGTATAAATTTGCACATATATGTAAGTCATCCATGCTGTTATCAATCTACAGTGAAATATTTATAGATATATGTAAAGAGAATGAAATGGGGTGCTTTAGCTGTGCTGAAACATTCACATTTGTCAGATTTTGGCCATTTTCATTAAAAGAGTATGAACTTCAACAGGTGTTAAATTGCTAATACTAAGGATAGGGTTAGGATTAGAGTACTGGTGTGAGAAAACCAGGAAATGCATCAGAAGGGAACTGTCCGCCGTGATATGACTGAAAAATTGTTAAAAACGGCGTTAAACACAAATCATTCAATCAATCAATCAATATATGTGCATTGTTAAAACTTTAAAAAAGTACTAGCTACTAAAGATAATTTATGTTCCTTGGGTAACTGTAAGAACTTAGATTGTTCAAATAATTCTGATCTGATAAAAACATGGCCGCCAGGGTGCGGAGCTTACTTTTCCTTATTATGTAAAGGGTAAAAACTTTGAAAGATATTAAACTTCTATTAAACCAGGTGAGCGATATAGGGCAATCATGGCCGTCTTCTTTATCTTCTTTCTTACGTTTTAAAGCAAAATAAAAACACACAACATTGTTAAGACCAATATATTTAGGATTTTACTAAATACTGATGGAAATACTCAACTTATTGAAATAAATAGCTCATAAAACAACCTCTGTCACCTGTACAAGAGATATATTTTAAGAAATACAACATGCTACGGTTATACAAATTTAAATCTAAAACAAATATATTTTAGCATATTTGAATTACGTTATAAGTGATTTCATGCAGAAAAAAAACATATTTCATGTAGGTCCGCCTTCTAGAAAAAAAAGTTAAGGGAAGTCCAATTACAAAAAAAAAGTGGTTGACAAAAGGTCATTTATTTGTACTTTTAGTGTACGTTATAAGTGATTTCATGCACACAAAAAACATGTTTCATGTAGGTCCGCCTTCTAGAAAAAAAAATTAAGGGAAGTCCAATCACAAAAAAAAGTTATTGAAAAAATGTCATTTATTTGTACTTTTAGTGTACGTTATAAGTGATTTCATGCACAAAAAAACATGTTTCATGTAGGTCCGCCTTCTAGAAAAAAAAGTTAAGGGAAGTCCAATTACAAAAAAAAAGTTACTGAAAAAGGTCTTTTATTTGTACTTTTTGTGTACGTTATAAGTAATTTCATGCACACAAAAACATGTTTCATGTAGGTCCGCCTTCTAGAAAAAAAAGTTAAGGGAAGTCCTGTTACAATTTTTTTTTTATTAAAAAAGGTCATTTATTTTGCAGGACCGCCTTCAGTTGAAGAAAGTCCAGTTACAAACATTTTTTATTGAAAAAGGTCATTTATTTGTACTTTTAGTGTACGTTATAAGTGATTTCATGCAAAAAGTTGATGATTTTCATTAGATAATTTAACCCTAACCCTAACCCTGGATTAAGGTTGGCTTAGGGTGTTGCAGGATTAGGGTGTTGCAAGAGTAGCATCGTCCCTATACCCTAACCCTAACCCTAACCCTAACCGTCTTCACCATTGGTCTTAGAATGAGTCAAGGAGTAAAGTTCAATGTCCTGGAGCTCTTGGCTAGGGCAAGGACCAACAATGAGCATTGGCGCTTTTGGTGCTAGAGAACTCCCGTCTTCACCATGGCTAGAGCAAGGACCAACAATGAGCATGAACGGCTCTCATCAATCAAATAATATTAAGAACAGATTAAATTTATTTATTTATTGGGGTTTTACGCCGCTTTCAACATTATTTCAGTTATATCACGGCGACAGTTCACTTATTCATGATCCCTGGGTAAACAAACCAGTACTAGGCTAGAAAATGTGCCTTGCCAAAGTGCACTCCACCATGACCGTAGTGCCGCGATTTCGGATCGAACCCGGGACACCCGGTTTCGAAATCCACGACGATAAACACTCGACCACAGCGGATTCCTCAAGAACAGATTAAAACATGTTCACCATGCTAAATACGACTAACCTTTCGTCGGTATCCTCAATATCCAATAAACACAAAAACACAATTAAACAGTTCGTAAATGATAATGTTATTTCAGAACAAAATAAACCAACAGTTCTCCAATATAACACAGATCAAATTGTTTGTAATTTAATCAACCGTTTACTACGACGTTCAGACAGCAACTGAACAAAAATGATGCATGCTGTTTACTGGGTAGAACTCAGTAGGCCTTGTTACTGAAAATAGCTTTATGGAGTAAGCCTTACAGGTCAATAGAGTATTACCCAAAGTGATTACTCCAATTATTAAAGATGCATGCTGTTTACTGGGTAGAACTCAGTAAGCCTTGTTTCGAAGCCTTACAGGTCATTCGAGTATTACCCAAAGTGCTTACTCGAATTATTAAAGATGCATGCTGTTTACTGGGTAGAAGCCTTATAGGTTAGAGTATTACCCAAAGTGGGCCTTACTCGAATTATTAGGGAACCCATACCCAATACTCTAATTAATAGAGTTAATGTGAGTAAGACTTACAGGTTAGAGTATTACCCAAACTGGGTGTTACCCAAATTTATTGGGTTATACCCAATACTCGAATTATTAGGGTAAATGTGAGTAAGACTTACAGGTTAGAGTATTACCCAAATTTATTGGGTTATACCCAATACTCTAATAATTAGAGTTACTGTGAGTAAGACTTTCATGTTAGAGTAATTAACCAAACTGGGTATTACCCAAATTTATTGGGTTATACCCAATACTCTAATTAATAGAGTTAATGTGAGTAAGACTTACAGGTTAGAGTATTACCCAAATATATTTGGGTTATACCCAATACTCGAATTAATAGGATTACTGTGAGTAAGTATTACAGGTTAGAGTATTACCCAAATTTATTTGGGTTATACCCAATACTCTAATTGTTAGAGTTACTGTGAGTAAGCCTTACAGGTTAGAGTATTACCCAAATTTATTTGGGTTATACCCAATACTCTAATTATTAGGGTTACTGTGAGTAAGCCTTACAGGTTAGAGTATTACCCAAATTTAGTTGGGTTATACCCAATACTCTAATTATTAGGGTTACTGTGAGTAAGCCTTACAGGTTAGAGTATTACCCAAATTTATTTGGGTTATACACAATACTCTAATTGTTAGAGTTACTGTGAGTAAGCCTTTCAGGTTAGAGTATTACCCAAATTTATTTGGGTTATACCCAATACTCTAATTATTAGGGTTAATGTGAGTAAGCCTTACAGGTTAGAGTAATTACCCAAACTGGGTATTACCCCAAAAAAGAGGGTACGACTGAGTAAGCCTTGTTACTAAAAATAGATCAACAAGATTAACAATATCAATGGCGCTATTGACGATAGAAAACTCTGGTCTTCACCATTGGTCTTATAATCCAGACTTTGTATTACCATGGTCTTCACCATTGGTCTTAGAATGAGTCAAGGAGTAATGTTCAATGTTCAAGACCAATTGGCTCAATAAAGACCAACAATGAGCATTGGCGCTTTTGGTGCTAGAGAACTCCCATCTTCACCATTGCTCTTAGATTGTGTCAAGAAGTAATTTTCAAGTTTCACTTGGGTAGAATAATATATAAATTGTGTATGCCATAGCACCTTGTCCCCCGAGTTATTCCTCGTATTAGCTGCACTGTGGCAGGGGTCGCATCGGGTGCCACCGAATCATTGTTGCTAGGTTTTGGAAACTTGTTCCGTAACACTTATACACTATATCCGAGTCTTGGTGAGCGGATGCACATACGTCAACATTAAAGCATCTTGTTTGCCAGTGTCTATGTCACTGCATGCAAGACCATTTTGAAAAAACGGGTAAAAGCATGTTCACCATGCTAAATACTACTAACCTTGAGTTGATATCCTTATTATTCCATATAATCCAATTATAAATACACAATTTAATAACCACTTCCAAAACAATTCAAGCGTTGATATCCTTATTATTCCATATAATGCAATTATAAATACACAATTTAATAAACACTTCCAAAACAATTCAAGATCAAAATTAATAACGATTACAAATGTCACAAATACAGAATCACAGTATACTGCAATAAAACAAATATCAAAATTGTTCAATATCAAGCATCTGTACTCAACGACGTTCAGACAGCAAATGAGAAAGACGGTTAGACTGGGTTAGCAATGAAAAAATATTTAAAAAATAACAACCAATGAAATCACAGGAAAAACCATCAGCCAATGAAAATGGATGATCCAGATGAACAAATTGTTCATCTTCGTCAAAGTCCCCTACCCTAACCCTAACCCTAACCCTAACCCTCTTGACCGATAATATACATAGCTATACTACTCCAAACCAATTATCGGATTACATCGTAGCAGCGATTAACAATGCATCACTCGAAACCCTTCCTAAACGCAAATTTAATAGACACGCGAAACCATATTGGACTGCCGAAGTAAAGGCGGCTCACACTAACTCGCGAGACAAACGCAAAATATGGTTAAATGAAGGGAGACCACGTGGTATGTCTTATCCCTCATATTTTAATTATAAGGCGGCCAAACGAGAATTCAGAAAAACCCAACGTATAGCATCGAACAACTACATTAACAATATTTTCCGAGAACTCGAACGTAGTTCTCAGCTAGACTCTCGTCTATTTTGGAATTTAATGAAACGGCATAAGAAAACACCCCGGCAACACACATCAGAAATAATATACAAAGATATTAACTATAAAGCTGAAAATGTCATAAGCGGGTTTGAAAAATACTTTACTGATATATTTGATACCCACGAGTTAAATCCTAAAAGTAAACGGGAAATAGAAGTCGATGAAACGCTGGAAAATTATGCTAGAATAAAACCTACTACAATAACGCTTTCACAAACAGTAGAAAGCGAGTTCACATGCGACGAGGTTAAAAGGGCTTTAGTTGACCTTAAACGTGGGAAAAGCCCATCTCATGACAACATCACAAATGAGCATATCATATATGGTAAAACACCAATAGTGCATGCCTTGGTAGAGCTCTTTAACTCTATTCTACGCTTTGAAAGTACACCCGACTCCTGGCGTAATAGTTACATAGTACCGATTTACAAAGGCTCCGGAAAGCCAAAAAACGACCCTACCAGTTATAGGCCAATTTCACTGATACCGTCATTCTGCAAAATCTTCGAGAAGATATTGGTAGATAGAATGCATTCATTATTAGTATGTAATAAAACCATATTTCCATCTCCACAGCAACAAGGGTTTCAAAAAGGGCTAAGTTGTATTACAGCCGCGTTTTGCCTACAGGAAACTATAAACGAACTCGCAGATCTACATAGTAAAGCCTTCGTGGCGTTCATTGACTTTAAATGTGCCTTTGATAGCGTATGGCACAATGCGCTATTTTATAAACTCCATAATTTAGGAATAGTTGGAAAAGTATGGAGGATAATAAAGGATTCCTATAAAAACTTGAATTGCTTTGTCATGGCAAATGGCAATAAATCACTCCCAGTCCCGGTAAAACGCGGAGTATAGCTTACGTCTCTATTCGCCAATCCATACTAAATGTGGGAATCCTGCGTTTGCAGATGATTTATCTGTAATTGCATTAACGCCTATGTATCTGCAAAATTTGCTTGACATTGTGTACAGGTATTCCTTTAGATGGAAATTCGAAGTAAATTGTAAGAAATCCAATGTCGTTGTATTTGACAATAACAAAAAGAAAAATGCCACTATCAAGTTTTTACTGGGAGAATCCTACATTCACGAAATTGACAGTGTTGTACACCTCGGAATTCGACAGGATGGATCTCTAAAACTAACAAATCGCATTTCAGAACGCTGTCAGAAAGCTAAAAATGCCTTTTATGCAATGGCTGATCTTGGTATGAGACATAATGCATTAAATCCATTAACTTCTGTTAAACTGTATAGCACAATCATTATCCCAATAGCCTTGTATGGGTGTGAGCTATGGAGTAATATAACAAGTTGCGACGTACTCAAGCTCAACCGTTTGCAACATTTTATTGTAAAAACTATTCAGGGATTTAATATCAGAACAAGGTCTGATATGTGCGAATCAATGCTTGGAATTAAGCGAATCACATCATTGATTGACAAAAAGAAGTTAATATTCCTGCACAAAATCTTGAGCCTTGAGAATAGCTCTCTTTGCAAAAAGATTTTCATGAGAAAATTTATGCAATTCGTATATAACCCGACAAAATCAATACGTGGTTACATTCCAGATATATGTTCATTGTTGAATAAATACAACTTGAATTTTCTTATGAATATGTATGTAAATGACGGTTGCTTCCTGCCACATAAACCAGTATGGAAGCAATATATTAATAATGCAGTTGACCAGCTGGAAACAAAAGAGTGGTTAATGAGGATGCAATCGACTGATTTCGTCAGGTTCAGTCGATTGCATACATCAATCACAGCCTGCAACCTGTATAACCTCTATGGTACAAGAATAGCTGCACATAAAATAGCCTTTATGGCTAAATTGTGGGTGACTGTTGCTTCAGAAAAACCTTCGTCATGTGACCTGTGTGGCCGTATACATTTAGATGTTATCAAACACAGAATAACGGAATGTAACGCAACATATGATAAGAAACGACTATTTCTTAGTGGCATATACACCAATATTAGCCATGAAGTATGTACTGAGCTAGTGCTTGCAACCAGTGAAACGTTTTTGATGATGGTTTTAGGTGCAAGCCCTTCATCAGTCACCACTGATTCAGAGTATTATTTATTTCGCTGCGAAGCGATATTATTCGCATACAAATGTTTCAACGGCCCATTTTAGACGACACCATGACTCTGTTTATGTGTATATACGTGGTTATATGTGTATATGTGTGTATGAATATGTATATGTATATATATGTGCATATACGTGTGTGTGTAAATATATACATATATACGTATTGTGACTACTTACAATCTGTGTAATATTATGTAAAGATTGATTTTCAATTTCCATATCATTTTATGTATAGAAACTAGTCCAATTACTTTTTGTTAACAGTTGAAACAGTGAATGTATTCAATTAATCTCCGAACGGAGGAAATAAAGAGAATGAATGAAAAACTACTATTAACGCTACTACTACAACTACTATGAACACTACTACAACTACTATTAACACTACTACTATTATTAACACTACTACAACTACTATTAACACTACTACTACTACTACTATTAACACTACTACTACTATTAACACTACTACTATTATTAACACTACTACAACTACTATTAACACTACTACTACTACTATTAACACTACTACAACACTACTACAACTACTATTAACACTACTACTACTATTAAAACTACTACAACTACTATTAACACTACTACTACTACTATTAACACTACTACAACTACTATTAACGCTACTACTACAACTACTATGAACACTACTACAACTACTATTAACACTACTACTACTACTATTAACACTACTACAACTACTATTAACGCTACTACTACAACTACTATGAACACTACTACAACTACTATTAACACTACTATAACTACTATGAACACTACTACTACAACTACTATTAACACGGCTACAACTACTATTAACGCTACTACTACAACTACTATGAACACTACTACAACTACTATTAACACTACTACAACTACTATGAACACTACTACTACAACTAATATTAACACGGCTACAACTACTATTAACACTACTACAACTACTATTAACACTACTACTACAACTACTATTAACACTACTACAACTACTATTAACACTACTACTACACAATTACAGAACTTGAGGCTATTACGCACACGTGTTCATTAAAAGGTAAAGTGTTAATACTTGGTGATTTTAATGCGCGTCTTCGAGCTATTGGCAAAATGCATGATGACGTCACCAGTGACAAATCGTCATCACTACAACAGTTCATGGCGAACAATAGACTTATAGCACTTCATCACAGTGATCAAGAGTTCACATACGTTAGAAATAGGTCCAAGCTTGATCATATACTGATAGAACAGACACTTATAAACAAAATAGAACAGTATAAAACGTTACCAGAAAAGGACGTATTTACATCAGACCATTTACCTTTAATTGCATCGCTTAATGTAACTAAACAGAAGCAAGTAAACTTAACTGATCGAAAGTGTATCGCCTGGGATAAATGTAATGCATGCGAATTGAATTCATTTGAAAATACATTATCTCAATACCTGTCCTCGCTAACATTCACCTCAAAAATGGATCCAAATCAGTTGTCTGATTTTATTGTAAGTTCGACCTTAAAATCAGCTGAAAATTGCCTACCGAAAGGTAAATTTAACAAACATACGAAACCGTATTGGTCGCATGACCTAAGACAAGCCCACGCTGAATCAAGGTGACTTAGGCGTATCTGGATAAACATTGGCCGCCCAAGAGGGGTCGAGTATGAGTCATATCAGAGATACAAATCTGCAAAACGCAATTTCAGGCGAAAACAGCGCATTGCTTGTAATCTCTTTCTAAATAAAACATTCGAAGAACTTGATAAGGCTGCTCATTTAGACGTAAACCTGTTTTGGAAACTAGTTAAAAGGAAAAAGAAAAATGTACCGAACGTATGTGCTGAAATTATATACAAGAATATAACATATGCAGAAGAAAATGTATCAAACGGTTTTTCAGAATTCTTCAAAGATACCTTTGATTTCCCAGAAACCTCAGAAGATTACCCATTTGGCTTTACAGACAAGGTCAATTCACTGGTTAAACAGTTCATGAATGACAACTCAGCCGAACAAAATGATACGTTTTACAAGGGTATGATAGCCCCATTTACCCGCGACAACGTTGAACATATTGTAAAAGATTTAAAACGCGGTAAAAGCCCGTCACATGACCTTATCCTTAATGAGCATATCATACATGGAGGTAAAGTCTTATACACATGTCTTACTGAGTTATTTAATGGCGTTCTAATTCAAGAAATTATTCCGGAAAGCTGGAGGAAGAGCCTCATCATTCCTATCTTCAAAGGGAAGGGGAAGAGTAAAAGTGACCCATCTAGTTATAGGCCAATATCATTAATCCCGTGCTTTTGTAAAGTTTTTGAAAAACTCTTACTATGCAGAATCCAATCATTCCTTTCATCGAAATCGATTACATTCCCTCATGTCCAGCAGCAAGGGTTCCAGAAAGAACTAAGCTGTATATCGGCAGCTTTTAACTTACAGGAAACAGTATATGATCTGTCAGAAAAGAATAGCCGTACATATACCGCGTTTCTTGACTTTAAGGCAGCGTTTGACTCTGTCTGGCATAACGGGCTATTCCTTAAACTGGCACAACTAGGGTTATACGGTAAAATCCTTCGACTCATTGTCGATTCTTATGATAATTTAACGTGCAATGTACGCAGTAGCGGTAGCATATCAAGTCCTGTACGGATTAAGAGAGGCGTACGGCAGGGAGGAGTTGCTTCAACGTTTTATTACCTAGTTTATATAGACGAACTTTTACATCAATTAGAGGACTCCGATTTCAGTTTAAATCTAGGACATAATCTCAGATGTGGTAACCCTTCATTTGCTGATGACCTGTCTATTATCGCCTTATCCCCCAACAATTTGCAAGTCTTACTAGACATTGTATACCGATACGCGACAAAATGGAAGTTTGAAGTAAGCGCGAGTAAATCAAGCATCGTTGTATTTAATAGGTTAAAATATGACGCTCCAATTTCACTTCTCATCGGGAACACATATATTCACGAACATGACCATGCGATACACTTGGGAATCAGGCAAGACGCATCACTTAAATTGTCTAATAGAATAAAAGAAAGATGTCAAAAAGGTAAAAATGCATTCTTTGCATTAGCCGATGTAGGTATGCGATCTGATGCACTTAATCCTATTACGTCAGTGAAACTATACAATAGTATCGTAGTTCCAACAATACTATACGGTAGTGAACTGTGGAACAACATGTCACAGTCTGATATAGATGCAGTCAATAAGTTACAGCACTATGTTGTAAAATCCATCCAGGGTTTTAAAACCAGAACAAGATCCGACATGTGCGAATCTATGGTCGGCACTTATCGTCTGTCATCTAGAATCGACATAAGAAAACTAAAGTTCTTACACAAACTACTCAGTTTAAGAAACGGTTCACTGAGTAAAAACTTGCTACTCAAAAAAGCTTTGGCTTTTATACAAAATCCTAGAACGGTCTTAAAGGGCTTTATCCCTGATATTTTTAGAATATTGAAATTGTATGGTCTCTCAAATATGATCAATGCATATTTGAACAATGCAGGACTTCTGCCGTCTAAGATTAGCTGGAAATTAACAGTAAATACTGTTGTCAATGCATATGAATCCGACAACTGGAAATTGAGAATAAGTGTCGACCAAGATTTCTCTAGATTTGAACGGTTGCACACTGCCATCTACCCAAGTGTTATTTACGATGTGTTTACAGAGGTTAAGCCAAATATTGCCAGAACAATTGCTAAAATATGGGTAAACATTCCTGATGCTGACAATCTGTATTGTAAACTGTGCTATGCGTTTACCAGCGATAGTATCAAACACGTTCTTTGTGAGTGTCCATGTTTGACGTCGCAGAAAACGTCGTTCATACTAAGCATACAACATGAGGTTAATGCTGGTATTGCGGAAGAACTTAGCTCGGACTCATCTGAAAGTTTCATGTTGAAAATTCTAGGCTCAAAACTGGAAACCGATATTTCACATGAAATTGAAAGACTAATGCTCAAGCGCTCATTGGTGTATGCCTATAGCTGCCTTAGGAACCTAGTGTGATCTCTGTGAGTCGGAAATCACACATAGTTCCAAAAATGCACTTAACTGCGTTCTGTGCTCGAACTTTAAAGATGAAACACGGTCATAAAGCACATATCAATGAAGGAAAGCAGTAAATCTCACTATTCAACAGTGTATATATTCCTATTATTATTTGTACATGAACTGCATAACGATGCTCTATATCCAAACTATTTGTTAATTTAACTTAAACTTGTGATTATTTGTTATTTATCAATCTCCACTAGGAGGAATTAAAATGAATAAATAAATAAAAAAAACTACTATTAACACTACTACTACTATTAACACTACTACTACTACTATTAACACTACTACATCTACTATTAACACTACTACAACTACTATTAACACTACTACTACTACTATTAACACTACTACATCTACTATTAACACTACTACAACTACTATTAACACTACTACAACACTACTACAACTACTATTAACACTACTACAACTACTATTAACACTACTACAACTACTATTAACACTACTACAACTACTATTAACACTACAACTACTATTAACACTACTACAACTACTATTAACACTACTACAACTACTATTAACACTACTACAACTACTATTAACACTACTACAACTACTATTAACACTACTACAACTACTTCTTCGACTTCTCAGTGTCAGCCTTCTCCATTTCAAATGTCAATTACGGCCTTTACACAAACTCTATTCCTATTCTCCTCCAACTTGAAACGTACTTAAAATGATAATGTCCCGGTAGATATTAGAAGTACGTAAGTGATATTTTGAATAGCACACGGAAAATAAGACACTCTGTTTCATGTTGAAACAACAGATAAACGAAACCGGACAAAATAGACAAAGTCAAGAGTTGATTTGTATGTATATGCGCTCGTTATTCATGCTGATATAGTATTTTGTGAAAAAGAGAGCTTTTTTGAAGGGTTGAACTGGTTCAACTCCAGACTAATCATTGCTGCAGAAGATGTGTAAAACTGATAAAACAAGAACTTTCAACATGATTTAATTAATATAATGGCAATATTTTACATGTTTACATGATTTTCAATGTTGAACAACTTAGTTAGATTTTGTATGAAGTCTTTGTAACTTAAAAAAAGAAACGTTCAACACATTTAGGGACAGAAAGTAATTTGGTGATTAAACATCCCTGATAAGATTCTTTCGAATGGTATATGTATGTGTTTTTTCTGATTTCTTTTTTTGCTGTTTCTGTCTTTTGTGTATGTTTTTTATCATTATTATCAATTTATGAAATAAATAATAATAATACAGTATATTTAGTGACAGAAATTAATTTGGTACTTGACTTCTATTAAACATTTCTGTAAAGCTTCTTCAGCATAATTATATTTGATATTTTTTCTTTTTCCCTTTTTTATATGTTTTTTTTCTGATCGGGTTTATTGTATTTTGTCGCTCAGGTACATTTTAAATGACGAGAAACATTAATGAATTTCAAGTCAAATAATAAATTAATTGAAAATTTAATTTAATGTGAATATCATGCAAAATATTTGCACATATGATAACTCATGTACATTTGAAATGACGAGTAACATTAATTGAGCCGTCCCGCGAGAAAACCATCATTATAGCCTGTGCGTAAATGTATCGACCTAGATCAGCCTGCGCAGTCCGCACAAACTGATCCGGGCCGACACATTCTCAGGGGGATATAGGTATAGAGTAATGATTCCTGAAACAGAAAATCCTGAGGAAGCGAAAAGTGTCTGTCCGTGTTAGTCTTCGCGGCATGCTTAGGCTGATCCGGGTCGATACTTAACGCAGAGACCATAATGTTGGTTTTCTTGCAGGACGGCTCAAATATTGTTCAAGCAAAATAATAAATTAATTGAAAATTTAAATTATTTTGAGTATCATGCAAAGTATATGCACATATATTAAGGCAAAAAATGATTAAGTTTATTGAATTTGGTCTATTTCATGTTGTCCACGTGTAAAATCCTAGAAAAAAAATGTTAACTAGAAATAGAACTGTTGCTTTTTTTGTCCGGCTATCAGAGAAAAACAATGTTGCTTTGGAGATCGTCACTTTGTATTTAATTACCTTTTAATTGAGAACATGATATAATCATTTTGAATGAATTTATTTTTACCCCACAGTCAAACTAAGCAGGTATCCTACTATTTTTAGAATTAGTTTCTCATTTCGTATTTGTCTTATTCATTATATTTTAAAGTATCAATTTAGTCACGAGCAGAAAGGTTATAGTCAGGTCTGGTTTAACTTGCTCGCAACACGATCCAACTCGCGCACAGTAGGTTAAGGGTTAACGTGTGAAGCTTATGTAGTTATTTTGTTGTACAAAACTGATTAAAAGTGTGGTTTTCATATACTGATCTCATTTTAGGACAATGCTTTAAACTAAGAAATAAATTATTATGTGAATAGCCATTGTTGAATTTATTTCTATGCATCAGTGTTCGTAGGATCGCTTTTTTTGATAATGGATATGCATATTACTAGTATATTTGCTGTTTTTCTCTCTTGAATATGAATATGTATATACTGATGTTATATACTGTATTAGTTCAGATGAATTTATACGATTCTATACATGATACATTTTCATCTACAGATGTGAAATTCAAGTTTATGTGGAGCGTATGTCACTAAATTACGATTGAAACCGGGTGTCCCGGGTTCGATCCCCAGTCTCGGCACTTCGGTCATGGTGGAGCCTATTACTGGTTTGTTTGCACAGGGATCATGAATAAGTGACCTGTTGCCGTGATATAAATGAAATAATGTTGAAAGCGGGGTAAAACCCCAATACAACAAACAAACAAAACACTAAATTACGAACGGCTGTCAATCCATGGGTTGGGAGTTCTGAACCCCAGCTCGGCCGATATTCTTTCTGACGTTTGACACATGTCAATGCAAAATGTGTCATTCTTCTTCCGCAAACGTAGTGTAGGTAAAAGCAGCAAGTTGCCTGGAAGAATGTTATGTAGAGTACTGGGATGAGAAAGCCAGGAAACACATGACTGTACACAGTTAAAAGCTTTGCATCAGGTAATTTCCAAGCAGAGCACTTTGCGAATTGTAGAAGCCTTTACCACAAAGAACCAATCTATAGCAGACGACTTTTGAAACAACTAGTTAAATATATCGGAACTATCTATAAACGAAAGAACAGTCATCGAACAAAGAGGAAAACATTGTGGCAAAATGAGAAATAGCTTATGATCAGCTATTTCTCTTTTTGCCACAATGATTTGAAAAGTCGTCTGCTAAAAACGTGTCAGAAAGCGTCTGTGTGTGAGAAAGGGTTAATTAAACGAGTGTATGCCCTGTATCTAATCCAATGCAGATGGAGAGGTCACCTTGCATACGTCGTTGTTCTTGGAAAAACTTAAAGCCGGAAGGTCACATTGCATACGTCGTTGTTTTTGGAAAACAATTAAATCCAGAAGGTCACATTACATACGTCGTTGTTCTTGGAAAACAATTAAATCCAAAAGGTCACATTGCATACGTCGTTGTTCTTGGAAAACTTAAAGCCGGAAGGTTCCATTGCATTTTTTCATTGCGCTGTTATTGGAAAAACTAAAACCCAGAGCTAAACAGGAAACGCACACTCACAAATAGTCGAGATGGTTTTAGCCTATACACCATTTAAGTTAGCCTCATATGTGATTTGATTAGTGAGGTAGTAAGTGGTTTCTTTGTTCGACTTTATTATACCCCCGATAAACGAAGTTTAGAGGGGGTATATTGGAGTCACCCTGTGGTTGGTCGGTCGGTCGGTCGGTCGGTCGGTCGGTCGGTCGGTTGGTTGGTCGGTCGGTCGGTTGGTCCGTTGCGATTTTCCTTGTCCGGAGCATAACTTTAAAACTAATTGTTGGAATTTAATAAAACTTCATAGGATGATACAACACATTGAGAGGAAGTGCGGTGTACAGGAACCATAACTCTATTTTACCTAAATACAGAGTTATTGCCCTTTGTTACTTTTTCTTGTCCGGAGAATTACTTAATAACTAACAGATGGAATCTAATAAAACTACATACAATGGTAGAGCATAATCAGAGGAAGTGCAGTATACAAGAACCATAACTCTAATTTACATAATTACAGAGTTATTGCCCTTTGTTACTTTTTCTTATTCGTAGAGTCTTGTCCGGAGCATAACTTTAAAAAAAATTGTTGAAATTTAATAAAACTTCATAGGGTGATACAACACATTGAGACGAAGTGTGGTGTACAGGAACCATAACTCTATTTTATCTAAATACAGAGTTATTGCCCTTTGTTACTTTTTCTTGTCCGGAGAATTACTTAATAACTAACAGATGGAATCTAATAAAACTACATACAATGGTAGAGCATAATGTGAGGAAGTGCAGTGTACAAGAACCATAACTCTAATTTACATAATTACAGAGTTATTGCCCTTTGTTACTTTTTCTTGTTCGTAGTCTTGTCCGGAGCATAACTTTATAACTAATTGTTGGAATTTAATAAAACATCATAGGATGATACAACACATTGAGAGGAAGTGCGGTGTACAGGAACCATAACTCTATTTTACCTAAATACAGAGTTATTGCCCTTTGTTACTTTTTCTTGTCCGGAAAATTACTGAATAACTAACAGATGGAATCTAATAAAACTACATACAATGGTAGAGCATAATCAGAGGAAGTGCAGTGTACAAGAACCATAACTCTACTTTACATAATTACAGAGTTATTGCCCTTTGTTACTTTTTCTTGTTCGTTGAGTCTTGTCCGGAGCATAACTTTAAAACTAATTGTTGGAATTTAATAAAACTTCATAGGATGATACAACACATTGAGAGGAAGTGCGGTGTACAAGAACCATAACTCTATTTTATCTAAATACAGAGTTATTGCCCTTTGTTACTTTTTCTTGTCAGGAGAATTACTTAATAACTAACAGATGGAATCTAATAAGACTGCATACAATGGTAGAGCATAATCAGAGGAAGTGCAGTGTACACGAACCATAACTCTAATTTACATAATTACAGAGTTATTGCCCTTTGTTACTTTTTCTTGTTCGTAGAGTCTTGTCCGGAGCATAACTTTAAAACTAATTGTTGGAATTTAATAAAACTTCATAGGATGATACAACACATTGAGAGGAAGTGCGGTGTACAGGAACCATAACTCTATTTTACCTAAATACAGAGTAATTGCCCTTTGTTACTTTTTCTTGTCCTGAGAATTACTTAATTACTAACAGATGGAATCTAATAAGACTGCATACAATGGTAGAGCATAATGAGAGGAAGTGCAGTGTACACGAACCATAACTCTAATTTACATAATTACAGAGTTATTGCCCTTTGTTACTTTTTCTTGTTCGTAGAGTCTTGTCCGGAGCATAACTTTAAAACTAATTGTTGGAATTTAATAAAACATCATAGGATGATACAACACATTGAGAAGAAGTGCGGTGTACAAAAACCATAACTCTATTTTACCTAAATACAGAGTTATTGCCCTTTGTTACTTTTTCTTGTCCGGAAAATTACCTAATAACTAACAGATGGAATCTAATAAACCTACATACAATGGTAGAGCATAATCAGAGGAGTGCAGGGTACAAGAACCATAACTCTACTTTACATAATTACAGAGTTATTGCCCTTTGTTACTTTTTCTTGTTCGTAGAGTCTTGTCCGGAGCATAACTTTAAAACTAATTGTTGGAATTTAATAAAACTTCATAGGATGATACAACACATTGAGAGGAAGTGCGGTGTACAAGAACCATAACTCTATTTTACCTAAATACAGAGTTATTGCCCTTTGTTACTTTTTCTTGTCCGGAGAATTACTTAATAACTAACAGATGGAATCTAATAAAACTGCATACAATGGTAGAGCATAATGAGAGGAAGTGCAGTGTACAAGAACCATAACTCTTATTTACATAATTACAGAGTTATTGCCCTTTGTTACTTTTTCTTGTATGGAGAATTATTTAATAACTAACAGATGGAATCTAATAAAACTACATACAACGGTAGAGCATAATCAGAGGAAGTGCAGTGTACAAGAACCATAACTCTAATTTACATAATTACAGAGTTATTGCCCTTTGTTATCCAAAAATGAACAAAACAAGAATAACCCGATCCATAACATTGTCCTTTTAAGGTGGGGTTTCTAAATATTTCACAACCTTTCCTATCAGGGCGGCGTTCGGGGGTATTAATCACATTCAGTGATAGTTCTAGTTTACGTTTAACATACAGCAGACGACTTTGTAAACATACCCGGAAAAATAGAGAAAACGCTCTGTGATTAAAGGTACAGTTATAGAAAAAAGGTGAATACATTGTGAAAAATGGAGAAATTGTTTATTATGAGCAATTTCTCTATTTGTCACAATATTTTCAAAATTCGCCTGGTTAATTTCTAACTATTTTATAGTATCTGTGTTTTATTCTTCTTGTTCTGTCATTGATTTATTCACAAAGTCGTAAAACACCGTCCTGTTGTGATGAGATCGTCAGACACGGTCGTTTTTGCACGATGTAAAACACCGTCCTGTTGTGATGAGATCGTCAGACACGGTCGTTTTTGCACGATGTAAAACACCGTCCTGTTGTGATGAGATCGTCAGACACGGTCGTTTTTGCACGATGTAAAACACCGTCCTGTTGTGATGAGATCGTCAGACACGGTCGTTTTTGCACGATGTAAAACACCGTCCTGTTGTGATGAGATCGTCAGACACGGTCGTTTTTGCACGATGTAAAACACCGTCCTGTTGTGATGAGATCGTCAGACACGGTCGTTTTTGCACGATGTAAAACACCGTCCTGTTGTGATGAGATCGTCAGACACGGTCGTATTTGCACGATGTAAAACAACGTCCTGTTGTGATGAGATCGTCAGACACACAAGCCGGATATCAGAGTTCGATCCCTGGTCGAGACATAACAAATGCATTAAAATGGTAGAAATGGCTTCCTTTCTTGGCGCTCAGGGCTTAGGTGATAGCATTACGACTGATGCATCGGTATCAGGATATAACATACCGACAGAATTGATCATGTATCATGGAAACGCCATGATAAAATAACTGAAATACTTTTGAAATCGACGTAAATCAGAATTCAAACTAACGATCTAAAAACCAAACGAGGAATACTGGAAAAGGTTTGTGACACCCATCGTTTTTCCAAATTTATAAAGTGCAATTAGTTAAACTATCATGATAAACACCAATAACATATCTACGTATATGCCCCTCAAACACTTTATGCTGTAGGTACTCAAAAGAACCGTGTCTGTGAGACAATTTTGTTGAGTCCACACAGCACAGGAATAGGTCAATAAATAAGAGAGATATTGTGGAGAAAATACTAGGTCTCTGGGATTTTGCTTTACTTACAAACTGGGGTTATTTTAGCGTGTCATGCGACGAAGTTATTATTTATTGATTGTTTTGTGTTTAACGCTGCTTTTAACAAGTTATCATTTGTATCGCGGTATTTCTTGGACAAGTTAAGTGCTACATTTTCATTTATCCTGAGACCACCATCCAGTCAATCGTAATACTGATATAACGCCGCAAAGGAGGGCAGCCATTCCCCCATTTTTATACTCTTTGTTATGACCAGACCGGGGATTGAACGATCGACCTCCCGTACCGAGGCGGTTGAAGAAGTTATTGACTATTTGAACTAGAGCGATGAAATACAAATACGATGGAGTCGCGATAACTCGAAGTCGAAAAGGAACCATTAGTAACTTCGAGTTATTAATATGTTCGAGTTATTGATATGTTCGAATTATTGATATGTTCGACTTATTGATAGGTTCGACTTATTGATAATGTTCGAGTTATTGATATGTTCGAGTTATTGATATGTTCGAGTTATTGATATGTTTGAGTTATTGATATTTTCGAGTTATTGATAATGTTCGAGTTATTGATATGTTCGAGTTATTGATATGTTCGAGTTATTGATATGTTTGAGTTATTGATATTTTCGAGTTATTGATATGTTCGAGTTATTGATATGTTTGAGTTATTGATATATGTTCGAGTTATTGATATGTTCGAGTTATTGATAATGTTCGAGTTATTTACATGTTCGAGTTATTGATATGTTCGAGTTATTGATATGCTTGAGTTATTGATATGTTAGAGTTATCTTGTAGCGCTCTGGTAAACTCGTGTATACTCGTGTACAATGTCTAGTTCATCGGGAAGACATATAGTCACATATTTTGCTGATTGTAAACTCGTATATACTCGTGTACAAGGTCTAGTTCATCCGGAAAACATCTAGTCACATATGATGTTCATTACTAACTTCCATGATGTTGCTTCTTCGATAGTCTTTGGTCAACTGAATACCGAACAAAATACTACAGATTAATACCTAGTCTGCTGCTATCGTGCCCGATCGTACATGGTCGGGTATAAGTCGGGTAGAGGTCAGGTAGAGGTCGAAGAAAAGTCGGTCTGGTCGTGTTGATCGGGTAGACATCGGGAAGGGGTCGGGAAGGTCGAGTATAGGTCGAGTAGAAGTCGGGATGTGTGTCGGCAAGTGGTCTTGAAGCAGTCTGGAAGGGTCTTGATGTGATCTAGTATGGTCCACTAAAGGTCTGGCAGAGGCCCCCTTCGGTTGTGTAGACCCCCGACCAAACACCTGGTCGAGCATAGTCGCGGAATTTGGTCGGTCGGGGAGATCGAGGTACTCAGATCGGCGGTGAGAACGCTCCATTAGCCCACATTTCTTCCACGTTAAGTCATGATCATAGATACGTAATGTAAGAGTAGCAAAACGCTCTTCAGTTAAGTCCAGGGATGAAATATTTTGTTTGATGCCGGACATATTAAATTCTCCAATTCCAGCAGCACTAAGTCCAACATATCTAGTTATAGATGCATGTAACATAAATGCCTTAAATAGAATATGACGGCACGAAATTCCATGAATAAGTCCAAATCGTCTATTTATTAGGGATGGCAACGGTTACCGATATTACTAACCGGTTACTCGTATAATGTTGTAACAGGTTACTCGGTTAACCGTATAGATTCATAGACAATAAATATTCACTTGCTTGAGGGTTTTGTTATTGTTGTTGTTGTTTTAACTCGCATTTTCTGGTCAAGTATAAATTAGATTCGTTGTTATCGCAAAGTTTTCATTCGTGTCAACCAACTGTTTTAATTATTATTTTTTATTTATATATAAGATTTGTTTTCAACGAAGTGACCATTATACGATTTAAAATATGTTGAATGAAAGAGGTGCATAGCTGCATACCTTTAAATACCAACTATGGGGAAATATGCGAACAACTTAAAACTACTCTTTAAATCTTCTAATCCTGTTGGTAAATAATTTACAAATACAACAATTCGAATTTATCAAATTCGTTCCAATGACATTAATTCAATTCAATTCAATTCAATTCAATTCAATTTTATTCGGCAAATTCAGCATTTACACGCCTTTGGCCAATATAAATTTTAACAGTGACCAAATATGGCAAAAAACAAACAAACAAGAAAACATACAAACAATATTTACGTACAAATATTACGATAAGACTGATAATTCGATTTTATGATCATATATTACAACCTGGTATAATATTAACTGGCAGTATATCATGTTGTAATAGCATTATGTAATTGTTAAATGCATCTCGTAAATACTTGGCAATTTTAAATATCATTTTGTTCTGATTAGAAGACAGCATATTGACAAAAAGTTGAACATTCGGCCATGGTAATTTTCAAAAATATTTAGTTCGTAGAGAAGAATAAAAGGGACAGCAAAGTAAATCAAAGCGGCAATGGCACTGTAGTGGCGATCGTATAGAAAATCCTGCAAAGTAACAAGCAGTATCTCGGGTTAGGCCTTGCGATTTTCAATAATAGTGCACTCTGGTGCGGGTAAGTTTGAGAAAAGCTGCATCTTTTGACAGTAGAATAATGTTAGTTTGCCAGAATGTTATCTTGGTGATTTTTAATCTTGATGTGTTCATTACCAGGTCGCTAGTCCATATTAAGATACAATATTGTGTACACTTTAGAAATGACTAAATTATCATAGAAAGGAGAGAAAACAGTATCCATTTAATAGTTTGGTGTCTGTTTCAATGATATCCGATATTGAACAGGTCTGTTCAATTTAGTTCCTTCACATTTAGGGTTTTCTTCCTAGAAACGTTAAACTGCTTTGAACAATTTGAGAGCAAAAACAAACACAAAAAATGCTCATAAAGCACAATTTCTCTATTTGCCAAACTGTTCAGTTGATACTATGATAATGCTCGATCTCCAACTAAATTAGGCTACACTTTCAGCATTGATTGCTAATTGACTAATATAACGTACAGAGAGGGATGCACTCGAACGTGTATAACTTGTGTACACACTGACATCGCGTCATTTAAACCTTTGTAAACCAGTCTTATCATCTAGACGCTTTCGTATATTGCAACAAGCGTTTATAATGACTCGAGCTATTTATAGAACCTTTTCGAATTTCCAGAATCTTTGCCAATCTCCTTCGCAGAGTTGTCGTTCCTTACACTCACTCATACATTATGAATGTAATGAGTCGATAGTGTTAGACAATGAATCTTTGCAAGGCAGGTAGAACGCGCAATGATATATATTATCTGCCCAAACATAAAGAAAGATAATATTTACATAATTTATTTCTATGTAGATATTATCTCAATAAATCTCAAAACTTAGTATCAATGCGGTACCAATATAGCACTGACATGATTATTATTAATAGTGTCTCTGCATCACTGATGGAACTAATATTTGGCCGTTTAACGGGAGTGAGTTAATTGGTTTGCAGTAAGGAATAAAAAAAAGTCAACGGGCTGTTCAAAACTGACTATGTAAATTTTGTCGTTGTTGTTCTTTCTGTTAGCATTGTGGCGATTGTCAAACCAATCGCCACAAAAATGGTATTCCGATTCCACTTGGTTACTATTACATACATTACAAATACGATTACATCTGTCAATACTAGAATATCTCCCCATTTCAATATTTAATAAATGCAAACATAATCTAAAAGAACTTAATTGTTTTCTTAGAGTATCATTTTGAATAACATCAATGTATTTTTCAAAACCAAATATATTGTTTTAAATTTCCTATAGTAATCCAATTTCGAAGAAGTATGCAAGGAAGTATTCCAACTTTGAATAAATTGGTATTTCAATCGCTGTTTAAATAAAGGTAGATAATTTACATTTTTGTCAAACTGATTCCAAACATTATCAAAACCAAGATCATCTAATAGGGATTTTACTCTCATAGCCCAGCATTTTTCATTGTTACTATTGCATTGTTTATTAAATATATTAAACATAATAGAGTTGTCATTGTTCATAATCTTTAACCAGAATTTTAGTACTCTTTTCTTACATATTACAGATAATGGGTATCGCCCCAGCTCCCCATATACGGCCATATTAGGCGTTTGTTGACGCACACCAAGAACGGACATACAAAACCTGTTATGTAGTTTATCGATTTCTTTATAGTCGTAAATACCCCAAACCTCTGAGCAGTACAGGAGCATTGGAACTACCATTGAGTCAAACAATGACAATTTGGTTTTAACATCCAAATTTATGCGATAGAATAGCGTTAATAGACAATTGTAAGCTCTAATTTCATAGATCCTGTATGGTAAAATGTAATCCAAGATACTTGAAATTATCAACTATCTCAATATTTTCATCATTAACAGACCATTCAAAATTATTGTTACTTTTTCTATTTTCAAAAATACAGATCTTAGTTCTTTTAACATTTATTTTCAACCCCCATTTTGAAGAATAGTTGGCTATCGAATCTAATTGAGCTTGTACATTAATAGGATTTGTTGTAAAAAGAGAGCAATATCATCCGCAAATAGCAACATGTACATAGATAAGAAGTTTAAGTCATTCTCTGTCAAATTGCAAAAAATCTATTGTATTGCTTATGTCATTAACAAAAAGAATGAACAAAATAAGGTGAAAGGGTCTCGCCTTGTTTTAAATCAAGCGTTACATCAAAAAGCTCGGATACATCAACACTAGACGCCAATTTCACACATGATTTGACATTGCTATAAGTAGATTTAAGCACATTAATCACTTTGCAACTAAATCCCTCTTTTATGAGTTTAATCCATAAGGCATCTATAATCACCGTATCGAAAGCCATCTGATAATCAATAAACGCACAATACATCTTAGACTTTTTTCCCAAAATGTTTTGAATTATGGCATGTAGTAGATATACACAATCAGTTGTACTATGATTATCTCGAAAACCAAATTGTGATTCATTAAAAAAAAAATCCGATTCACACCACTTGTTAATTCTATTTCTTAATACCAGCGAAAATATCTTCGCCATGATGTTAACAAGGGTTATACCTCGATAGTTGGATGCGTTAAGTGTATCTCCTTTCTTGTGAATGGGAACGATAACTACCTTACACCAAGCGTCAGGGTAGATACCACTATCAAAAATTGTATTAAAAATTGTGACTAGATAAGGTGAAATGAAATCATTTGAATCAATAAAAAAGTCTGATATATTATTACTAAAATCACAGCTTTTATGTCTCTTTAGTGAACACTAATCGTTTTCGATAATTCGTTAACACTGAAAGGTTTATCGAGCTGTTCAATATATACTGTATCAGTACGTGTATGATTTTCATCATCAGGTACAAAATTTCCCTGTTCAATGTTTGAAATATTTTTAAAATGATCCACAAAATCATTTAATGATAAACCATCATTACTGCAGCTAATGTTCTTTTTAAATTTGTTAATGTATTTCCAAAATTTACGAGGACTTTTAGTTCTCATTGTGGATATTTTACTCTTTTCTTTGGCAAAAAACTTATTTTTAGCTGTACGTTTAGTTTTACAGTATAAACGTCTATTTATTAAAAATATTTCTCTATTGTTTTCAGAAGGATCTGAACGGAAAATTCTCTTACTGTCGAAAAATGCCTTTTTAGTTTGCTTACAGGTATAATCAAACCAAGTAGATTTGCAAAATGTGGGCACCCGAGGTGCAGTACTAACTGTTTTACCATGCAAATCGAACGAAATATCATATACAATAGTTGAAAGGTTATCTATACAAGTATTGACATCTATTTCGTTCGATATTAGTCCATCTGATAAGCTTTCAAATAAGTGCTTTTTATCAACCAGTACTGCATGAAAAGCTGCAAGATCTGTATCCTCCCAAATACGTTTGTCATACGTAAGAATATCAGTGTTATAAAATACAGTGTTATCACAGTCAAAAGAAAATGCAAGTGGAAAATGGTCCGAAAATTAATAAGACATTATCATATCATTCTAGCCTTGTATAAGATATCAAAGTTTTTAAAAAAGAAACAAACTGTCCTTTAATATTAATCGTTAGTTCAGTATCAGTTATTCGATAACACAATCGAGTGCGGTCGTTTTCACAGTTAGGTAAACACTCTCGATCGAGGTGTGAATAATTAACCCCTGGTCAGATACGTGTGACATATTGAAAAGAACAAAAGGCGAAACACAACTGTGTATATATTTTATCTATTTTTCCGCGTACTCGGTTACTTGAATTACTAACCAATTAATCGGATAACATACGGTTAACCGAGTAACAGATTAATCGCTGACATCCCTAGTATTTATAGATCCTTGTTGTAACGACACTAAATCTCAACTTTAATTTATTTATTTATTTATTTATTTATTGGTGTTTTACGCCGGTTTCAACATTATTTCAGTTATATCACGGCGACAGTTCACTTATTCATGATCCCTGGGTAAATTAACCAGGGATCATGAATAAGTGAACTGTCACCGTGTGTAACAAAGTAGCAACTCAATAATACATTATAGCTTGTTTATTACGAGAAGTACAATATCCCAAAACCCCAGTTGTTGCTCTTCCAGCAACATGACTGCTCAGCTAAGTGTCACCAGAGTGACTCAATTGGAATCAAATCAGTCCTATATTTATACAATCTCCCAACTGCCTTAGGGAAGTTAGTCTATTAACTATTGGTCAGATGTCAACCCTGTAGACTGATCAATTGCGCCTGTCAAAAGGTACAATGAAGTTATAGAAGGATAACCGTGTCACAGAGAAAGATGGTTGATTAAGCTAACCGTGTCACAGAGAAAGATGGTTGATTACATCTTTACACCTTCCTATGTTGATATATAAAGAATTTTACATAGGAATTCTTTAAAAAGATCTAAGACCTTAATTGCAGTGACGACCAATCCTTAATAAAACATATACAAGTATTTAGAATTAATAAATGGTTATGTAGATAACTGAAAACAATAGTCATTCATTAATTCAAGTGAATTGAATATTTGCAATTTAAAAGAAGCAATTACATGAACACTGTATTAACATAGTTGTACTGAATAAGTAGGAAATGGTATTGTAGAAATGAACGTGAAATAGTCAATACAACAAGGTAACAATATCAATATTTCTCCAAACAGTACGATGATTATTATCGATCCAACAGTCTTGTATTTCTTAGCACTTCGTAGTATCCAGAGTAGTTTGAACTCATATTGAATTATTGTTATTTACGGCGAATCATCAGTAGAAGTAGTAGCATCAGTAGTTGTAGTAGTAGTAGCATCAGTTGTAGTTGTAGTATCAGAAACAGTTGTAGTTGTAGCATCAGAAACAGTTGTAGTTGTAGTATCAGAAACAGTTGTAGTTGTAGTCCTTTTATGACGAAGTCCACACAATATGTTTATCATAGGGTTGATTGAAATGTTGTTATTCATTCCGTAGATTAGTAGTAATAACAGTCGAATAGGTAGTATCACAGTATAAGTCCAGCATATAAGGAGTTAGAAATATTGTCATTTTCTCAAAGTTGAAAATGAGATCCTTATGGTTGAAATTATGTTATTCTTCAGTGGCATATGTTCTTCTGTGTAGTAGTGCCTTGAATACATGTGTATAATGGAAACATCATGGAATGGAACTCTAGATTAGATGAGCTCTTCCGACAAAAGAGGAATTTCTCCGGAACAATCTTAGTGGCTGGTTCATTGGCCTTCTGCGAGGTGGCAGTGAATCTTACACTCGAATCAATGCTCTTAGCTGACTCTTAGCAAGGTGTAATAGCATGTCTTATTCTTGAATTAACAGAATGAATTAATAGTGATGCCTCAGCAATGTGCAAAAGAATAAATATGAGTGTCAATTGATACTGGTAGTTAGCAATTTGTCGTAGACATTATAACGGATGCAATTAAATATGATATGTCAATAATAACACGCTTAAACCAATAACAAACTTGAAAAACGATAAAAATGGCCGTTATATTATATATACAGGTATACCTTTCCTACATTATAATTGTAATTCGATTCCCTCTCATACTAGAGACGTTTGGAATTTTCTTCCATATGCTAGATTAAGTGGAATTCTTACATTAGCATTTAATACACAACAATTTTCTTGGAACCATTATAGGCAGGAATACATTTATTTATTTACGCATAATTTTAACTTTTAAGTCCTGTTATAAAAACCGCGTTTCTATTTTACGTGTGAATAACCATCACAATATTATATATTAGCTAGTACGCTTATAATATTTATCTTCTAATTAACTTATTTAATTAATAACATTAATTAATTAGGTATAAACCTAAATCTCGCTCAAATTTCTTCTCACAATATTATATAATTAGCTAGTACGCTTATAATAATTATCTTCTAATAGGTAACTGATTTACCTTAATTCTTGCTGAAATCTTAATTAACATCTGTCAATCTCCATGTCACTTAACGGAGCTGACAATGACTCGTCATCAAATATAGACAATTGATCGGGAGTATTTGATTGCATTGTTTGATCACTAACAACTGACATATCACTCTCATTTTGTTTGTCTGTACCGTGAATACGCTCGTATTCTAAACGCCTAAGACGTGCTTGTAACTTACTTAGTGGAATATTATCTTCACTTTCTTGACTGGTTGAGGACTCAGAATTATTTTTTTGTTTGTCAATTACTTTTGTCATTTTAACTTTACGTTTTGGAATTAAATCTTGATTATCTGAATCTGTATTATCACCAGAGCTCTCTGAAACAATTTCAGGAGGAATAACATATCTGAAATTTCGAATAGGTCTTGGATTTATAGTTTTAGTGGAAGGAAGAGTCCACTCGTCAATTTCAGCCTTTCTAACTTGATCAACATTGCATTTGATTATCTTGTTATCTAATTGATTTTTAAGTATTAATTGCTTTGAACCATCAAATTCGATTACTCGGTAGTATGAAATCCATTGAGGAGATGTCTTAGAAGTGCGTTGGAAATGTTTGTAATAGACCGGGTCATTTACATTGAATTCTACTTGTTGGGCTTTCCTATTGGCATATTTGTTACGCCTTCTTCTTGATTTAGTGATTTGCTTGAATACATCACAGTAAATTTCGTGATTTCTTTGTAGTAATTCTTTATGGAATTCGTTGCCAACATAAGGTAACCTTTTTCCTAACAGTGAATCAATAGGTAGTACTGGGTCTCGACCAAATACTATGAAAAATGGGCTATGTCCAGCCGATTCTGATGGATTAAACCTGATGCCAGCAAGGGCTTGTTCTAGTACAATATCGAAATCCATCGGATTATCCCTAGTAAGCTTACGTAGAATGGCATTTAAACTTTTATGCGAACGTTCATTTTTTCCATTAGCCTGGGGGTTGTACGTAACAGTTCTACGATGTTTGATATTTAATTCCTGCATAACATCTTTGAACATTTTAGAGGTGAAAACGGACCCGTTGTCTGTCAGTATTGATAAAGGAGAGCCATATTTCCAGAATATCTTTTCGAAAAATGCGTTAACAACGTCTTCTGTAGTTGCCGTTGCTGACGCAACTATTTCAGGATAACCAGAAAGTTCATCCATAAATACTATCATATATTTGCTATTTGAAGCTGTGGGAGCCATTGGTCCGACAATATCACATGAAATGTCAGAAAAAGGGTAGCTTGGTATTATCTGATCTTGTAAAGGCGATTTTATGGTTTTAAGATTGACAGTTTGACAGGCTATGCATGTCTTTACAAATGTGTAAATATCCTTGAAAAGATTGGGCCAGTAGTATGCTTTTCGTACGGCATTAAACATCCTATTCACACCAGGGTGTCCTATATTATGATATGCAATTAAAACCATGTCTCTTAATTGAATAGGAACATATATTCTTGGGCAAGGGTAAATATCCTTATCTGACAAGTAATGTAAAATGTCCTGAATCATAACAAATCTCCTATTTTCAGCTTTAGTTAAAGAGTTCGTCTGCACTCGTTTTATTAATTTCTTGAGATCTAAATCTAATTCCTGTTCTTTTTTCATATCTATAGTAACTAAATTTTCTGGGGTAGTAATTGGTATAGTTTCTGGTGCTTCATATGATTTTGTTAATTCATCATGATTAATTGCTTGGCTATTAATAACATTAATCGTAGTTCCTTTATTATGTTCTGTCATAATATCAGTGTCTGAATCAAAAGTCGATCCTTTAACTTGTCTTGATAAAAAGTCAGCTACTACATTAGTTTTTCCAGGTACGTATTCAATTGAACAGTCATAACATGAAATTTCTAATGCAAATCTTTGTAGAAGTTTATTATCGAAATTTGAGGATAACAAATAAGTTAGAGGTTTGTGGTCTGTTTTAATTACGAATTTTGATCCCTGCAAGTAACAATCAAGTCTTTTTAGGCTATAGGTAATTGCAAGAGTTTCCTTCAAAATTGTGGAATATTTCCTTTGCGTTCTCGATAAAGCATGACTAAGGAAGAATATCGGTAGTTCATCTCCCTTTTTTCCTGTTAAATTTTGCATCAAAACGGCGCCTATGGCGTAATCACTTGCATCTGTATATAATATGTAAGGTTTATTTATGTCTGGGTGACGTAACAGTGGTAATTTTTCTAATTGAGTGATTAAATCCTCAAAACTGTTTTGACATTCAATAGACCATTCGAATTTAACATTCTTTTTAGTTAATCTTACCAATGGGAGGCTAATTTCAGCAAAGTTTTGAATGAATTTCCTATAAAATCCGACAAAACCTAAAAATTATCGTACATCCTTAACATTCTGTGGAGTTTTAATTTGTCCAAGAGCTTTAATTTTATCAGCCTTAGGTCGAATACCTTCTGCTGATATTTCATGTCCAAGGTAATTGGTTTTATCTTTAACAAATTCGCACTTTTTAAGTTTAAGCTTAAGACAATTAGCTCTCAGTCGCCTAAATATTTCTTCTATGTGACGGAAATGTTCTTCAAGAGTCTTAGAGTATATAAGGAAATCGTCTAAATAAACGAAAACAAATTCTTCACATCCTTTAATAACAGAGGACATGATTGATTGGAACTTTCCAGCTGAAATATTTAAACCTTGTGGTAAAACTGTCCACTCAAAAAATCCAAATGGAGTGGAAAACGCAGTTTTTTCCTGATCTGATTCTTTAATTGGTATTTGGTGATACGAATTCGAAAGATCTAGACAAGTAAAATATTTTGCTCCATTTAAGGACGCTAAGATGTCTTCGATACGAGGCAGTGGATAAGCCTTAGTCTTAATAATCTGGTTTGTTTTTCTGAAATCAATTACAAGACGCTTGGTGCCGTCTTTTTTGTTCACCAGAATACACGGATTATTGAATTCTGAGTGTGAATGACGTATGATATTTGCCTTGAGCATTTTATTAATTTTTTGTTTAAAATTGTCTCTTTCGCTGAATGGAATTCGATAAGGTTTTTGCCTAATCACTTGATCTGTTTTGGTCTCTATAGCAACAGAGCCATATGGATACCTTCCTAGATCAAATTCATTTTTTGAAAATACATCATCATAACTTGAAATTAATGTATTTAACCTGTCTTTATGTATATTTGGAACATTAACATTTTCATTAACTGACTCGACTGAAGAGATATTATGCGATGAACTCGGCGGTACTTGCGGCCGGTCTATCAATGAAATGTCATGATCCTTATCTATTTGATGTAATTTACCCACAACGCATCCGCGATGAAGTGATATAGTCTTGTTTGACAGGTTTGATATTATAATTGGTACCTTACGGTAATTAGAAAGTGTCACTAAAGTATTTGAAAGCTTTAGATGTGGTTCTGTATCAAGGTAACAATTTTCTATACTTGAAATTTCATAAGTTCCTTCATTAGAAATACTGGGATTTTGTTTTAGTTTTCCTGGCAATTTGTATGTAGTCATAGGTTTTAATTGTACTGTTTTGGTTAGTCGCACAATAGAGGCTATACAACGATCATCTTGCATAGAGACATAAGTATCTTTAATTTTTATGCAATTTAAATCAAAATATATTCGACAGGAATTTGCCGATAAGAAATCTTTGCCTATAATTGCATTTCTAGAAAGATTATCAACTATAATGAATGTATGGTTGATTATTAGTGAATTGATTTTGACATCTAAATGATTGAAATTGTTGATTTTTCTAAGTTAACTGATTTGAAAGTTTTAAAAATGCGTTTGTGAATTAGAGAGAAGGATGCTCCTGTATCGATTAAAAATCTCAGAGGGGTATTACCTATCTTGAAAACACATGAATTTGGTATTTCTTTAATATATCTATAGGTGCTACCTATTTACGAAAAAAACGCAAGATAATTATAAACAAAAATTTAAGAGCATATTTTGGCCATAAATAAGGATTTATAAGTAATTGACTAGATAATAATAATGTTAATGGCATGTGTCTTGCATTATCAAAACATATTTGCAATTCTTATTGCTGTCGTCTATTATTACGAACAGAAAATAATAAAGTAAAGACTTTCAGAAAATCAAGGAATACATTTATAATGAACGAGGCTAAAACATGAGGGCCAAGATGATCCTTAATCGATCACCTACATTAAAGAAGCAAATAGATCAGCCCTTTTCTGATGCCACCTGGCGACTGCCTTTTTCAAGCAGTCAATATGACTGGAACAAATTATGTAAGGGGTCACATTTCTGCTAAACCCTTTCCCTATTAGAGACGGTTTCTGAGGCCTATGATTTAGGAAAAGATTGTCGCAACAAGAACAATTGCTCCTTATGAGAAAGTTATCCTTTTGCCACAATGTTTGATAAATAATTATACTTTGAATGATTGAGTCAATAGCTCATGTATAGGAATTTGGGGTCTTCATGTACCACTTTTTTGCGGGAAACGACGTCGCTCCATTGACGTTACGTCAAGATGAAGTTTAACGGAAATGACGTCACGTCCTTCTTTGGCTACGATACAGTCAAAATTTAGTTTCGGGCGTAGAAGGCTAATGCTGTCGTTTTTTGACATATTTCTTATAGATTTCCATTTATTTTTAACTTTTCGTACAAATGTTAATTCCAGCACTTTTATGATCTTAAATATCGATTTTAAAAAAAATGATTAAAAAGACGACAATAATTTTCAATCCGTGTTTTTCTGCTCATTTTATACATACCCAAAATACCGATTTAAAAAAAAATGATTAAAAAGCCGACAATAATTTTCAATCTGTGTTTTACGTCTGCTTTTTATACATATCCAAAATGGCGGCCCCCATGGATTTTTTTCAGTTTCATTTCAGAAAGCTTCATGGGTTATTGAAAAAAAAAAAAAAAAAAAAAAAATCTCACGCCCGTTAACTATAAGCGAAAAAACCCATTCATGGTTTTTTTTCGTATTATCTAAATGAGAATTAAACGCATTATTTCCTATTTTTCTTGTGTCAGAATCTCCGAGACAAACACGAGGTTTCCGATATTTTGGAACAAAGGGTTGTAAAGGGTTTAACCGTAAATATTCGACGCATTTTGAACGTATATGACCGACACGCCCACAAAACCAACACTGAATTAGTGTGTTTTGTCTTTTATAGTTTAAACTAGTATGTTGCCTATCAAATTTGTACTTTACTGAATTTATTTGTCCACGCCTTTTCCTACAATAATTATATTCATGTCCTGAAATCTTATAAAAAGTGCAAAAGCTTGCGCGGCGTAAATGGTCAATTTCCACATTTTTGTGTTCATTATTAGAATTACGCGAAGACTGAAAATCCCTATTTCTAAGTTCACAGCGTTTTTGAATTGATATCTCATTTGCAGCTAATTCTACGGCTTGCTGAAATTTAATTGGATTAGCTCTGATCAAAGTCTGTCTCAAATTTTCATTATATAAACCGTTAATGAAAATACCAACAGTTTGGTGGTCAATTAAAGACGTACATTGTTCAAAACCTTTGTAAGATTCGTCACACAAACTCAAAATTCTTTCTGCAAATGCATGTATGTTTTCTGATTCGAATTGCGTAATATTGCTTAACTTTGAAAACTGAATATGACTGTCTGTTATCTCTGAAAACCGTTCATATAGTGCTGTCTTTAATTGATGCCAATTAGGTTTAGGAGTAACTGTTGTAGTCAAAAGTCGCAAAATGTAATCAGAAACGTAACCTGTACTATATTTAAATGCCAAAAGTGGTGTTTTAGTTTCATTTAAGTTATTTATTAAAGCGCATTTTTCAATTAATTTGATCCATATCTTAAATTGTGATGGATCTCCATCGAAAACTGGTATATCATTTGACAATTTATTTAAACTATAATTTGTTAGTTGTTCTGTTAAATTTAGAAAAGACAATGCTAATTCACCATCTGCCATATGTCAGCCTGAAACAAATTTCAAAGTGTATAAATGATTCACTCACCCGTTGCCTCATGATAGTGGTAGTAGTTCTTCAGATCCTGGTCACGGCACCAATTAAATGTTATGTAACAAAGTAGCAACTCAATAATACATTATAGCTTGTTTATTACGAGAAGTACAATATCCCAAAACCCCTAGTTGTTGCTCTTCCAACAACATGACTACTCAGCTCAAGTCAACAGAGTGACTCAATTGGAATCAAATCAGTCCAATATTTATACAATCTCCCAACTGCCTTAGGGAAGTTAGTCTATTAACTATTGGTCAGATGTCAACCCTATAGACTGATCAATTGCGCCTGTCAAAAGGTACAATGAAGTTATAGAAGGATAACCGTGTCACAGAGAAAGATGGTTGATTAAGCTCACCGTGTCACAGAGAAAGATGGTTGATTACATCTTTACACGTGATATAACTGAAATAATGTTGAAAACGGCGTAAAACACCAATAAATAAATAAATAAATAAATAAATTAGTTGAGATTTAGTGTCGTTACGTTTTACCTTTGTACTCAATATTTTGCTAAACAGGACATATCCGCCTCTTACAACCAACAAAATCATTGCTTGAATCACTTGTAAAAAACATGAGTTCATCTAAATGGATTTCATTTAAAATGCGGTGTCAGTGAATGACAAGTTTCTACTTTAAACCGGAAAAAAACTGAAGGTAAGACATTTTACATAAACCATGATATCGACAAGATTAATATAAAACGTTTTATATATGAGGGGTCCTCTACGAAAATGAGCCGTAAGGTATTTGCAACCAGTGTAGATCGAAAAAAATCATCGCATCTGTCTAGGGCCGAGCCCCGGTAATTCAGTCGGTAGCGACGCGGTCTGTCAATCCAGGGGTTGTGAGTTTGAATCACAGCTCGGCCAACGTTCTTTCCGACGTTTGACAAAAGTCACTGTGACAAGCGACATTCCTCTTTCACCAATAGGCTAACGGTCTATGTGGAAAAGCAGCCAGTTGCTTGGAAAGTATGTTATGTGGAGTACTGGTTTGAGAAAACCAAGAAACATATGAGCAGGTGAACTGGCCGCCGTAATATGACTGAAAAATTGTTGAAAACGGCGTTACACCCCAATCAATCTGCGCCCTGCTCACCAATTAGTCAGAGACGGTTTCAGGCAGTAGATAGTTGGTTCCTCAGCCTGGTCGTGCACGCAGGTATTTTAGGTGTAACGATCACGTACATTTTGGGTTTTCTGGAGCACCGATCATATCATTAGATTTGTCTTTATTTTATGACTCTGATGGATTTCAACAACGTGTCACTTATATCACGATTTTAAAAGAAAGCATTCACGAATACCTGTAGCAAAATGTGTGAAATCCTTAATTTTGAAAGAATCGGGCATAATCGAAATTAACCATGGTCATGGTTCAGCGTTGTATTCTCAAAAACACGCATCGGATCTCTGCTCTTAAATATGAGACGGTTCGAGCCCTTTTTTGTTCAAATGTCACTTGACAGCCTGTTTATTTTTGTATCATACATTATTTACATAAGTAACACAATTAACAATAATTGTTAACATCTTTCAAAGAAAAGAAAACAAAGGATAATTTCCAATGTACTATGTTTCGAGGGAATCAAATTAAAACAAAAGTACTGCTGCTGCAGAGGTTAAAAGTCGTTTACTTCATGTGAAAGGTATAAAGATCTACTATCATGTTATCCTCACTTTATTATCAATCTAGTACATAACGAAAACAAAAATCACTAGAATGATGAAGGGATCGAGTGTGATAGATTTCGCAATGTATAAGATAAGATAAGAAAATTGTTTATTAACGTTTCGAGGTCGTTTACACCAGGTGAAAGGTAGAAAGGTCTACTATCATATCATCCTCACTGTATTATCAATCTAGTACATATGGAAAACGAAAATTCGCTAGAATGATGAAGTGATCGAGTGTGACAGATTTCGCAATGTATATGTGCATGCGTTCGTTCGAATGTTTGTGTATATGTTTGTTTGTTATGAGTAAGTTTTATGTGGGTTTTAACGTTAAGCCCATTGAGACGATTCTTTTGAGTACCCACACCATAGGGATTAGTTGGATAATAAGGGAGAAATTGTGCTCACGTTGTTTTATCGTAGATAATTACGGCACCCACAACCCTATAACTACTTGGATTCGAACTCTGACCGACTGGTTTCAATGCTGACCAATACACTATCACCGTGGTTGACTATTTATTAATAAATAAGTTATTATTATCGATGAAATACCAGATTATGTGAAACAACTATATCAAAACGTTTGACATGCCTGTATCCCTTTACATTGATTCTTACCTTATGATCGTTATATGGACGATAACGAACCTCCATGTCCAAATAGCAAATATTCTTGCTGTCTGTGCTCGTATTAGAAGCAGCCATTCATCTTTACAGAATTCAAGATGATATGAAAGTTATTTAGTATTTTCATCGGACTTGACTAAAGGTTAACCCACTTTCCGTATATCCGTCTATCCGTCTATCCGCCCATCCGTCCATCCGTCTGCCTGCCAATAGTAATAATTCGTTCATGCAAGTTCGTATAAAGTATGAAACATAGATATATATGGTGGTGTATATAACAAGTGGATGATTAAACATTGTGGAAGAAATAAATTTTGCTCGTTGTGAGTCATTTGTCATTTTAACACAATGTTCTAAAAAGATTTTTGCTGGAATAACTTTACTTTATAGGCCATGGAATAACTATGAACGATTTGACATGTACTTGCTAAAATACAGGTATTCCCAAATATTAACAGTTATACATGTGCTACTTACTATTCACTCACTCAAATGGTAGACGTATTACTAGCATGGTCCTTTTGTTTCGTTTTAATTGTATTCAAATGTGACAGGCCCTCTGCGTAAACCAACCGTAATGCCTTTGCCATCGCATCCGCACAGTTTGATCTGGCCGTGCACTGCTAAATGGTCATAGACGGTTTCGAGAACTGTAAAGACGTGTCCATTTCGATCATTAGCAAAGATGCACATACATCATTGCTTAAAAACAAATGACAACACAAAATTACTACTGTAATTTACGTTTAAATAAACTAGATAAAGTGTTTTAGCGCAACTGAGCACAAAGTGCGGGCTGAGCTAAAGTGATCACCCACCATCCGGTGTCGTCCCTCCGTTCACGTTTTCCTACAAACATCTTCCCTTCCTAAAGCAATTGACTTCATATCAAAATAACTTTATATAATTTTCCATAGGTGGTCCGCTTTCCCGTTTGTTCAAAGAACTCCATGATAAACTATGGTTGCTAAGACAACATAAAGAAAACAACTTAAACAATCGTCTTGTCTAAAATTAATGGCCAGATTTGAAAAAGAATCTGGTTCTACTGGGACTGAATAAATGATTACGATCCGTTGAAAAACATGGCCACCAGGTGGCGGGAAATGGTTATACCATATAGGCATATAGTATTCTGGTCCGATTAGAACAAATAAACTGGCACAATTATTACAACCGTGGCCCTCTACCAAGATCGCCTCAGTAGTGTAGTGGTAGAGTGTCCGCCTTAGGTGCGGGAGGTCGTGGGTTCATTTCCCGGCCATACTAATGAATGGAAATAATGGTGTTCTTTCCTTGGCGCTCGGGATTGTGGGGTTAGCATTACTATGACTCGATGGTGTCAGAATATCTACTTCAAGTAGTCTTCTCTTCTCTTCTAAAATGCTTATCTGATTTCAAGATTATCTTTAAGAAATATTTACTTCGGTGACACTCTTTAAAAAAAAGATTGGTTGAAAAAGTTGGCTGGAAAATATTTTAAACGATACAACTTCTTCTCTGAAAGTTTTTGTCTGATTAGATCGTATTGAGGTAGAAATGTTATTTAAATGACACTATACAATGTTTGTTCAAGCCATATTAAATTGGTTGCAAAGTACATCCTCCAGATGTCATCAGAAAGGGGATATAATGAAAACACGTAAATCTCCATCGGAATTTGCTGATCTAATTTCGAAAATAATGAACCTCTACCTAAATTGTTCAAGACATATTGCTTAGTTTAAATACATGGCAGACAGGGACATCGGCGTATTACCTTCGCTTTTTATACAGCCTTATTACCAATGGCTTTCGGCAGCTTGATACAAATGCCTGATTACAAATGGTCCTGGGTTGATAAGCTGTTTTGTTTACAGTGTCTACTCCTTTTAAAATCCTGGTCAAAGTACCCATGACATTAGCAGTTACGGATTTGCTACTATACCATGTCTCGGTGATCGCTTAAAAGCCATCTTGGCCCTCTTGTTTCTGGACATAAGTGTATTCTCGCAATAGACGCACCCGTACATCTTTACGGACTTGATAAAGATATGCAAAACTTTAGTGTTGTAATAAGTCCATAACTACATGTAGTTGATCAGAAGGAACTGTAGTTGAACCTGCTGTCCGTGTGTCTGCCTGACAATGATTAAAATTTCACTCGTGTAATTTCTTATAAATTATAAGAATAGACATATGTATACGTATGATACATAGCAATTAGACTATACAAAATGCTATATATGAGTCAGGTGTTATATATACGTGATGGTTTCATTTATAAGGACACGGGGTTGAGCCCAGTTGGGCTACACTTATATAAGAGCCGCGTCTAGCGATTTGTCGTCTTAATCACTCGATGTAACATCGTGCCAAGGTAAATTGGCGTACTAACTAATGGGACTGCAATTCTATTTCTTTGTCAAACAAATAGTACCCTACATCTAGGGCTACTGTTAGTGTAAACAGGGCGAGGGGGAATGTGGATGTACAACATCATCAGTCTTAACAGAACGCAGAAATTGCTAGCCGCGACTCATAATTATGTCACAAGTCAATATAATTATATATAACATAAAAGCAGAAATGTGAGGCTCCGGCCAGAGAGGACATGTGTACATACTTCACTGCATGCATCTTTCTTAATACCCCCATGTTTGCTTGTCGCAGCTCTTGTTTATAATTTCGTTTTTAAAAATAAAGCAGAACAGATATTTATATTAGCTCAATTAATTGAGAGAGGTGAATTGTTTTATGACCGAATTTCTTATATGAATATCTTCTTTGTTTTACTTGTGGTCTGATTAGTCAATGTTAATGTTAGTTATCGAATGATTCAAATGTAACATGATCATTTATATGGTACAGTTGATTAACTCATCCTTCTATTTTCGAAATCTTTACGTTTTATATTTTCAAGTATAATACAGTATAAGTCGTCTCTATTTTCAGTTCACAGTTCCACAAGATGGCGGCACAGTATCGCATTTTGTCACTCCGTCTTTATGAAATTCTAGATTGGATCGGCGCTTCTGAAGAGAATAGGGACTCTTATAGAGGAAATGCAACATTATGTGAAATATTGTTCACCCATGTAGGCGTCTTATTGAATGACGAATCAAGAACACTGTACAAGTTCGGGAGTTCCTGTGAGGGTACAACAACACCAGGACTGAACTCCGATGAAGACTTCCTATTCTGCTGTAATATATTTGATGCAACTGTTGTAGACAGTATCTCTCATTCACCACAACACGGACGATCATTTCTAATGGTAACAGATGAGACCACAAAACCTGGATATTATAAACTACAACTGGTCATAGATAAATTTCCAATTAATCGTCTTTTCTTCATAATTCATAACATTGACTCTTCATTCCTGACAGATCTGATGTTTAGATATGACTACTACGGAAGAATTTGTTTAGAAAACATTCAACCTAGAGATGATAATTTCCGAGAGCGGAATGGTCCTGCTGTGACACATCCAGGTACAGATCGATCGAAAGCTCTAGACGTAGTTTGCGCAGTAAAATGTCAGTACATCCCTAGCTGTGCTAAACCCTGGATAAGAAGGGTTGTCAGTTGCGATCGGTTTAATGAAGCACAAATAAAAATATTGAAAGAATCCGGATGTTTCTTCGTGGGAATAAAACATCCATCAAGTCAAAATCATTTGATTGAATGGAGAATTTCATTTTCACTCCAGGAACGTGAACTCATGGCTAGTCTTAACTCTACACAGCACAAATGTTATGTTTTTCTTAAGATAATAAAGAAAGATATTATACACAAACGTGCCCCTGGATCTATTTCTTCTTATCACTGCAAAACATGTGTTTTATATGCAATTGAAAAAACTCCCTGTGTATTCTGGAGACGTGGAAACTTTTTAGAATGTATACGTTTTTGTATTAAATTATTATTGCACTGGGTTAACGAGAATCGCTGCCCAAATTATTTTGTTCCGGATGAGAACATGTTTGATAGGCTTGAGTACAGAACTCTTAGACAGGTACAAGATGTCTTAGATGACATGCTAGAACACTGGTGTAGCTTTCTATGGTCATTGACATGTGATAACATCGGGGAGGTGTTGTACGTTGTATTGTTCGGGCGGGGACCAAGTATAATGAGAGTTCAACGAAGAATTATATCTAAACAATCATTATCAAAGTACCGATATGTTACTGCTTTGTTTAAACACTGCGCCTATCAATATCTAAAGCGGTGTAGAAGTATATTAGCTGATCAAGCTGTATTAGAATTACACTCAATTGAAACCTATCTCATGAATACCGATAGTGTAGAAGATCATACGGAGGAAGAGACAAAATTAGCAATAAGCTACTTTATCCCATACTTACGCATTCAAATAGCACAATGTATCGCCGGCATTATGTTGGCCACCAGGAACGCGGATCGACTAAGGATGTTGTTTAGCAAGTTTGAGTATTACATAGAAGAAAGTAAAGACTGTGACGTTATTTCCTCATATTTAGTAGTCGCAACATATTGTCTACAGAGTGAAAGGCATGATATTTGTGAGAGGATTCTTCTTAAATGTGAAACGTCTTTAAAATCACATGTTATTTCAGTTTGTGGCTGCCATTTACACAGATATGAGAATGAAGAAACCAATGAACTAGTACGAATGTTGAGGTCACAACGTATTCCAAACAAAGAGTACGCGAGCACCTGTACCACTGGATGTTTAACATTTCTACCTCACCAAGCAAACCTTGTCCCTCCAGCATTACACTACGAGATGTATCGTTCGGTCAATACACCAGCTGGATCTAGGGATAACAAACTTGAGTATTGGTTTGATTGGATTGTTGTGGATTCTAAGGTTTACCTGTACTTCCTTCAGTATGTTCTCTATTCAAAAACAAACAAGACCGTCTATAAACAAGATGCTATCGACAACTTAATTCATATTATGACGAGACTTGAAAACCTTGGACATCTTGAAACAGCCTACAATTTGTTAGGATGGATATACACACAGGAAAATAAAATACAACAAGCAATGGAGTGTTTTCTAAAATCCTGGAGGATTAGACCGATTCACAATGCTGCTAAATGGCACGTGCTAGAAATAATTAGTACAATGAACAGGCCAAATTAAGGCAAGGCATCTCATATGACTGCTTCGCAATGATGTGGTGACTTCATTCTAAGTTAGGATTTCGTTACACTGTAGATTTAGATCAGCCGGTACATCTGCTCCGTCTTGTTAAAATCTTCACACGTTGACGGAACCTTCTAACAAGGTTATGTATGTAATATTTTAACAGTGCAGATTTTAGTAATCGCGTTCGATGTTAACTTCTTGAATATGTAACTAATACATTTAAGAGTCGTCCCGAAATTATATGAAAACCCCAACAGTTGGGCACGCTAACAACTGGATTCGAAATCGGAACCTTTACACAACATATCTACCGTAATCCATTTAGTGAAATGTTTTTACCAAACTGCCTATATCAAATTTCGTTTCGACTTTTGTAAAATTAATTAATTGATTCGGGAATACATTTTTCGGTCTACACTCGAATATAGGTAGAATCTGTATAGCCGTGAATGATTGTCACAATACATTCTACCAATTTCAAACTTTCTACCAATTTAATGGAATATAGAAGACAAATAAAATTAAAAAAGTATTTAAAGTGTGTTGCAGACGAATGTTTACCCAATATATCAATATGGATCTGACTGCAATCATTATTTTTTAAATATATGTTGGTCCTTTATGAACATTTATGTAAAATTCGATTCCATTTGAAAGGTGAAATGCCTGTGTATTGGTGTGTGCGGTATTGTGTCATCTCAGTGGGGTACCAATACCACATCAGCTTATCCCACCGTTCATGACCGTTCATGACCTAATAACGGAAGTTTGCTGATCATATTGATTGTATAATTTTAGAGATTTTTTGAATTACCTATGAAATGTGAAATGCCTGTGTATTGGTGTGTGCGGTATTGTGTCATCTCAGTTGGTTACCAACTCAGTTACGAATAGAACGCATTTCACAAAAGGATGAAGTTGTGACTATTTACAACTCTGTTCATTGACCATTACAATAAATGAATCGTTTGAAAGTATTGGTGAGAACACTTGTATGGCTTTAACCCTTTCAATAAAAAAAAACTGCAACAGACAACTTCATCTATGTACAATACAATTCAAAGGAAAGTGTTATCATTGTGTATGGTGTGTATGGTTGCAATAGGAAAACATTATCATTATTTCTTTCGAACGTCGGCTGATGCATCTACGTCGAGAACCCTTGTATCGCTTTAAACCTTTCAACAAATCAAATAATCTTCAGCAGACAATTTTGAAAAAAAGTCATCTATATAGGCAATATTTAAAAAAATAAGTATTGAGAGGAAAGTTAACCCATTTCATATTGTTGAAAACATTGAAGCAAATGGAGAACATTGTTATTTTTTCTTTCAAACGTCGGCTGCTACATCTACATCTTTTAACATAATTTGCAAATGGAGTGGCGTCTTTGTTTGACCGCATCACATGAAATGTAACCGAGTCACTACCAATAGTGTTGGTATATCCATTAGTTTTCAACCCTTTCCCACCTGCAGACGTATTTTGACCCAATAGCAGCAGACGATTTTTGAAAACATTGTGGCCATGATGAGCAATTTCCCCATTGGCCACAATTGTGTCACCTTTATTTGACAATTAAGCTATCTTTTGGCACCATGTTTCAAGGTCGTCTGCTGCAGATTTGCCGTATTTTGGAAAGGTTTAATCGAGTTTATCGGCACAGTCTCAGCACGTGTCTCCTTCCGCTTCAATGTGAGTTATAAAGACATACACTCATCGTCTGGAAAAATGGTCTAGAAGGGTATCTCCATCTAGATCTGCGCCAATGCATGGCAAATGAGCCGTCCCGCGAGAAAACCAACATTGCATAAGCATGCCGAGCAGGCTGACCCGGACAGACAATTGTCGCCTCATGTGGATTTTCTGTTTCAGGAATCATTACTCTACACCTATATCCCCGTGAGAAGGATTGCGCAGGCTGATACGGATCGATATATTACGCAGAGGCCATTATGTTGGTTTACTCGCGGGACGGCTCAAATATATATTGCAAAGCGGTGACGTAATAAGACGCCAACTCGCCAACTCAAATATCATATGAAACAATGAGAGATGATGGAAAGTTGTATGTAGTAACCAAAAATCCAAATCCTTTTAACTGGTCAGTAATAGATATGCACCGCAAAAGATGACATCTGAAAACATCTGAATAAGCAATATCTCCTTTTACTACACGTTTTTTCAACTCTGCCCAGTAATTAGATCATACTTCCATTGATAGAGATTGTGCTATATTTTCTATATATTTGCTTGAGTGGGAAAGGGTCCATACTAGATACACAATACCGTGGACAAAAGTAAACATTGATGTTTGTCTCCAAGACATCGTGTAACCAACACGGTGGGGAACTGGAAGAGAATCCTTCTAGAGTGCAGGAGGTCGTGTGTTCTTAAAAGGTGTCATCAAACTCCAAAAAGCTCAAATACTTTCACGGGAAATACACTGCCTTCCTTGATTGAAGACGCCGAAGTGCATTAATAGTAGCTAAAGTTACAGCCATCTAAATGCCTGGCTGCTGTTCCTACAACCCATCGTAGGGCAGGTCCCATTGGTAACCGCGACGGTACTGCCCTTGAAAACGTTGATTATTTGGTGTTTTACGCCGGCTTCAACAATTGTTCAGTTGTATCACGGCATTTCCTGGGTAATAAGAAAACTGTGTGAACCCTGCAACCCTGAGCGCCAAGGATGGCAGCCGTTACTACTGTTTTAAAAGTCTTTGATATGACCCGACCTGGGATCGTTGCCAATTATTTACCTCCTGTTATTCACCACAGCTGTTTTAATAGGACAATTTAACTTAACAAATACATTTTGGCGTAGAATAAAAAATAGAATACGACCATCCATCTTTACATATGAAAACAATTTAAAAAACATAAACATCGACATAGAAACGTTGATAAGCAATTTTCGAAGAGGAAGCAGCAATTATCATCAACGAAACCACCAATCAAACCTCTGATTTATCTACAATTTTTGGCGACAATCTAACGCTGAAAAAGGTTGTGCACACAATACTTATTTGTGCTCATATCAACATGAATAATTTACGATATGAATTTGATAGTTTAAAGGAACTTTTAGTGTAAGAAATGTTGTTGAATTTCAATATACTATAGAAACAAATCTTGGTGATTTTTTCTCTAATTCCCAATTCCGGGTAAAAGGTTATCAATTCTGGAGGTTTGATAGAAATAGGTAGAAAAGGGGATTGCAGTGTACCTGAGATCAGGCACAGGAAGAAAACTTGAGATTTCATGATATTGAATCTATATCTATTGAAATAATACTGAACAAGATGAAATGATCCATGATAGTTGCTTACAAACCCCCCTTTTGATCAAATGAATGTTTTTAAAATAACTGCCTTATTACATTGGATAAGTGTATCTGCAAATATGACATTTTACATACTGATGGGTGATTTGAATGTTGACATGCTTGATAACAATATGTGTACTCCATTAATCCTTTTTCAACAAAAGTTTTGCAAAATGAATGGGAAAGTAGAAAAAAAAATCCACTAGCAAGTCCGGCTTGTTTCGTCGAATTGTTGACTATTCCAAAAGAAAATCTACTAGTACTACTAGTTATTTTCCGTTAGAGTAGCGATAATTTCGACCACTGCTTTCTGATGTCACAGCAATGTCTCCGTAGAAAATAAATATACTGAGCAATTTCTTCTTTTGCCACAATAATTCCAAAAGTCGTCTGCTTCAGAGGACTCTGCATGTGGGTAAAGATTGATATATCAGGTTTATTTTTCAAAATATTTCAGAATAGAACAGAAAACAGTGTGGGAAAAGGATATATTGCTCTCTATGAGCAATGTCTCCTTTTTTCAATTTTTTTTCAAGTGGTAAAATAATGTTTTTAAAATATCACAAAGAAATCTGCTTTGACAGAAGAAATAGATGATTTAACAGCGATGTTTTTACTTCTATAAATGGTACCGTTTAAACTTTAACGGACCCATTCACAATTACAAACGGTTCTTCACACTTTTCTGACACGGTTATGGGGGGAAATGGACAACAGGACTTTGGTCTCTGACAGTCAACAATGTCATAAGCAAACCTCGTGAAATTGATTGCGGCGCTCTGTTGTTTAAAGCCGTTTTCAACAATTATTTAATCTATATCAAGGCGGCAAGTTCACCAATATGTTCTCCTGATGGATTCGGTTAGCACACGCCCGAATGTTCGATGTGTTGGGACATTCTGAAAACACCCCTGCTCACACGCTCTCGGGGCGCGGACGCTCTTACCATTACAAAGAGACGACGCAATAGCAGTTTACAACAAAATCGCTTGCCAGAGGCAAGATAAGCAGTACAAGGGAAATAAATTATATGAAAAATAACCTGAAAATGGCAGCGGTTTACTCCCTTTCTAAAGTAAGCACTTGTTTCTGTACGGTGATTTATGTAAATTTCAACAATTTGTTAGTTATATTACAGCGAGTTCCTGGGTTTGTAACTAGTTCGACTGGCCCCTTTATCTTGACAGCAGCGATAACCTGAAAATGGCAGCGGTTTACTCCCTTTCTAAAGTAAGCACTTGTTTCTGTACGGTGATTTATGTAAATTTCAACAATTTGTTAGTTATATTACAGCGAGTTCCTGGGTTTGTAACTAGTTCGACTGGCCCCTTTATCTTGACAGCAGCGAGTCAGTCGTAATGCTAACCGCACAAGTACGATGGACATATCGTTCATAGGAATAAACAGCGTGTTTTACTTTATCTTTGGATACTTGGCATTGCCAACTTTTGGGAAATCCGGTGTCTCGAAAGCTCATATAGGGAAAAAATAGTTAAATAGCTCTTACAAAATAATTAATGAATGGATCATTTCATTTCTTTAAGATGAAATTTTTAATATGATTCTATGATTTTTAAATTTTAGTAACATTATTCTGCTTTATTAAGGTATAGTACTTTTCTTTAGATAAGCGGACGAGTTTGACAACATCATTGCGAAAATGTCGGAATTTAGACCAGTGATAATCGGAATTGTTTTTTGGCTCGTTTTCTGTGTCTGGGGACACATTCGAATTTCGATATTTCATATATTTGGTGTGTTTGAAATTGAATTATTTCTTAACTATATAACAATATATGGCATTGATTTCTTTATTGACTTCTACCAATTGATGCATACAAAATGTGGAGAAAATACGAACATTTGTATATGCTAGCTCATATCATGTTGAAGAGCTTTCCAAGGCGAGGTCAATCTCAATATCATTTGAGAAGCTGTTGTGTGACGATAATTCAGGTATTTCAAATAAGCTTTTCTACTAGAAGAATACTGATGACATGGTCTTTTGTATACATTTCCTGGTTATGCATTGCTTGATTATTAAGTACGTGTGCTTTTTTAATTTTCTTCTGCATGTTTCCAGGAAGTAAGGACATGATTAGAAAATCTGCCGAAATAGTGTCATTTTAGCCCGCATTTTGGGTAGGTGGGATAGAATACACAGGGTTTGAAATTTTGTTCAGTTCTGTCGAGTTGCTTAAATGTTATATAATTTTGAAAAATTGTTATATGCCATATATTGACATATAGTTTTGACATTATGATGGATGTTGTTTTTGAGAATTTCTCAAATAACATTTATTGGTCCGGACAAACTGAAAAGTTGCAAATTTAGGAGTCCCCTGCCACCTTGATTCTACGTTTAATATTACAATTTGTCCAGGACGGTTCAGTTGGTTTTATCAGTGATGGCATATATTCACTATATACATGATTCATTAACGGTGTTTGTTATGTTTGAACAGAATGTATCTATATTGTTCGATATCAAAGAATTCCAGTCTAGTTTATTTTTAAGAGAAATCAGACTCTTTACATTTCCATATTCGCAGAATGGGAAGTGAATGCTCTTTTTGTTATTGACTAAGTGGGTCAGTTTTGACCCACCAAAATTATTCGACATTTATAAAAATGTCCTTTTCACACAGTCAAACTTTGTCATTCAATTCGCCGTTTTCGAGCCCCTTTCGTCGATACGATCTACTGCAATACATAAATTACATATTTTATGCCACCATAAAATGTATTCATCGATTGTAGGGCATTAAGTGATTAACTTAACTTGATTAGTAAAACAAATCTACTCACCGTTTACAAGGATCAAGTGCACCTGTCTTCTTTGCATGTGTAAACAAATCAAAAGAAGCTGCTATCACGTGACCTATAAGGTCCTACTAATAGCCACTAAGAACTACGAAGAGCTACTAAGGGCCAATCGGATTCAGTCTACTTCATTATTTATCAATCACTGAAAACTATGTTAGTTCAATTGTTTCTTGTAATAGGCATTTGATATTGTTTCATACTGTAAAGTTGTCATATTTCTTCAAAAATTAAAGCTGTCATATTTACTTCATACTGACAAGTTTTCCCTTTCTCCGCTTAGAATGGGAAGTGAATGTTTTTGTTTTTTTATTATTGACTAATTGGGTTAGTTTTGACCCACAAAAGTTCTTCGACATTTATTGAAATGTCCTTTTCACACAGCCATACTTTGTCATTCACTTCGCCCTTTTTCGAGCCACCCATGCTCAATACGATATACTGGAATACATTAAGGCTTTGACGTTAATGAATAATAGAAAGATGATTGGGTGTATTTAGAAAAGTTCACATGTCCATGGTGTATGTTTCTGTGGTGCTAGATTCTTAGGACAAACTTATATCAGTCGGGCCTAGATTTTGTTTAATGTCCCCTGCTAACAGTAAAAGCGTTTGAAACCAGAACATACACTTTGTAAGAAATGTTATAAGCAGAGTGACAAACACTAGTATACGCTATTTGAAGAAAAAAAATATATTAACAGGCTGTTTCTTAGATGGAAACTTAATTAATATTGCACATGACGTAATAAGATTTGTTTTTAGTGAATGCAGTGAAAATGCATCTGTTTGAAGAACAAATAGAACAAAAACATGGATTAAAATTGGAAAGTTGATATGCACTCGGTTCACAGGCACGACAACAGTGGGAAAGTATTAGGCGGTGACAAAGAAATATTTGCAAGTAGTATTAAACACGTTTCCAGTGATATCGTACCTGTGAATCGAACACCGATTAAATATTCAATTTTACTGTGCAAGTACCATTAGTCATCAAGATTATAGAACTAGGAAGAGAGCATAGAATACAGAGATACACACCATAACAAAGCTGTGATAGTGTGCCTAATTATACAAGCGTTAGGCTTTAGAGGCTATATAACTTATACATATGATATTAGTAATATAATGTAAAACTTTCGTTGTAAGAAGATGTAATTCGGACTATATTAAACAGACTGAGCGTTTACAGTAAAAGCATCGGAATTGTCTTTGTGTTTGCTAAACGAACCTGTGGAGGCAGTTTAACTAATACCTATATATCGGTTATTGGCTGAGCATTTTATGGATATAAGCATGAACAATGTCATTTGAACATGATATTCAAAACAAACATCTGGAAATGACTCAGAATAAGAGCAGAGTTAATGTACTTGAATTTCTGTGTTAGTCTACTGCTATTTTTACCAAAAACAAGACATACAAGAAAATAATAACAGGATATATGAACATATTACATGACATACATACGTTTAACCGTGCTTATTTGTTATCTTAACTTCAGATATAGAATATTGAATACATTCTATACACAGACAATTATATACTAATTCTTGTGCATGGAAAAGCTATATATACATATATACATCTTTAAATGAAAGCAAATTCAAATTTATAATTGTTTTATGATAAGTGGTTGGAGATCTGGCTTCACATATATGAAGTCTTATCTAAGCCCACATTTCTTCCACGTTATGTCATAATCATAGATACGTAATGTAAGAGTACTGTAAGAGTAGCAAACCGCTCTTCAGTAAAGTCCAGGGATGAAATATTTTGTTTGATGCCGGACATATTAAATTCTATAAATCCAATAGAACTAAGTCCAACATAATTGCCTTAAATAGAACATGACGGCACAATAAATAATAAATTGAATAATTCCAAACCGTCTATTTATAGATCCTTGTTGTAACGACGATAAATCTCAACTGTAATTTACGTTTTACCTTTGTAATCAATATTTTGCTAAACAGGACTTGTCCGCTTCTTAAAACCAACACAATCATTGCTTGAATCACTTGTTACAAACATGAGTTCATTTAAATGGATTTCATTTAAAATGTGGTGTCAGTGAATGACAAGTTTCTATTTTAAACTGGAAAACAATTGAAGGTAAGACAGTTTACATAAACCATGATATCGACAAGATTAATATTAAACTAAAATGGTTTTATATATAAGGGGTCCTCTACGAAAATTAGGTATTTGCGAAAACAACCATTTGTCAAATGTCAATTCAGGGGTTGTGATTTTGAATCCCAGCTTGGCCAACTTTCTTTCCGACGTTTGACAAAAGTCATTGTGACAAGCGACATTCGTCTTTCACCAATGGGCTAACAGTCTATGTGGAAAAGCAGCTATTTGCTTAGAAAATGTATTGTGTGCAGTACTGGTGTGAGAAAACTAGAACATATTTGAGTAGGTGAACTGGCCGCCATGCTATGAATGAAAACGACGTTAAGCCCCAATCAATCTATCAATTAATCAATCAATCAATCAATCGCTGATCTGTCTCTGCCCTGCTCAGCAATTAGTCAGAGACGGTTTCAGGCAGTAGATATTTGATTCCTCAGAATGGTCGTGCAGGCAGGTATTACAGGTATAACGATTACGTAAATTTTGTGTTTTCTTGAGCACCAATCACATCATTAGACTTGTCTTTGTTTTAAGACTCTGATAGATTTCAACGATTCGTCACTTATATGACGATTTTTGAAGAAATCATTCACGTATACCTGTAACAAAACGTGTAAAATCTTTAATTTTGTAAGAATCGGGCATATTTTGAATTTACGCATGGTTACGATTCAACGTTGTATTCTCAAAAACAAGGATCGGATCGCTGCTCTTAAATATGAGACGGTTCGAGCCATTTTCTTCCAAATGTCACTTGACAGCCTGTTTATCTTTTATCATACATTATTTACATAGGTAACACAATTCACAATAACTGTTAACATTTTTCAAAGAAAAAGAAAACAAATGATATTTTCAAATGTACTTTGTTACGACCGATAGTCGCCGAATCCAATTAGGTCAAAGCACAATTTAAACAAAAGTACTGCTACTGCTGAGTTTAAAAATCGTTTACTTCAGGTGAAAGGTATAAAGATCAAATATCATGTTATCCATACTGTATTATCAATCAATTAAATAACGAAAACGCGATGTGATATATTTCGCAATGTTTATTTGCATGCATGATTTGGAATGTTTGTGTATATGTGTGTTTGTTATGATTAAGTGTTATCGTTTAATGTGGGTTTTAACTTTAATCCCTATGTAAATTAAACTTGAAAACATATTGATTGTGGAAAATTGTAAGCATTGCGCGGTTCGAGCCCTAAAAGCATAGTCGGTAACGGCGAGGGCTATCAATCAAGGGCTCGTGAGTTCAAACCCCGGCTCGGCCATTCAATATTCCCGATGATTGATAAAAAGTCGCTTTGACTAGCGTTAATCATCTCTCACCAACAGGCGTAATGCTGTATGAGGGAAGGTAGCCAGTTCTCTTGGAGTAATGCTGTGTGGAGTACTTGTGAGAGAAAGGCAGGAAAATAACGTTTGCAGCAGACGGTTTTTGAAAATAGTGTGACAAATCGAGAAATTGCTCATAATGAACAATTACTCCTTTTGCCAAAATGGTTTGAACTCTATTCATTGTTTATACATTCATTTATTGAGATCCTGTTAGTTTTGCCAAGATGTGTTCAAAGTAGTCTGCTGCATTTTTTTGTTGTATGTGTGAAAGGGTTTATATAAGCGAAAACATGTTATATAAAAGGCGATCGGCAGAGTAGATCAAAAACAGGTAGTGCATCCGCGTAGTCTGATCTATCTCTGCCCTGCTCACCAATTAGTCATAAGCGGTTTAAATGAAATTATGTGATGCAGTATCCGTTTGGTTCCTTAGCATTGACTCACATGCAGGTATTTCAGTTGTGGTGATTACAAAAGTGCTGATATTCCTGGAGCACGGACCGAGTCTCGGTAGCTCAGTCAGTAGCAACAAGAGCTTTCAATCCAGGGCTTATGAGTTCGAACCCTAGCTCGGTCAACATTCTTTCTGACATTTGACAAGTCACTGTGACCAGCGTCGTTCGTCTTTCAGTGTTTAAGCGCAACTGAGCACGAAATGCGGGGTGGGCTTAAGTGATCACTCACCATCCGGCGGCATCCCTCCATCCGTCCGTTCACATTTCCCTACAAACACCTTCCTAAAGCAATTGAGTCAATTTCAAAATAACAGGGGAATGTTCCATAAGTGGTCGGTCCTCTTTCAAGCTTATTCAAGGAACTATATGGTAAATGATGGCTGGTTGCTAAGAAAACATAAAGAAAAATACCATGTATGTCTAAAATTACTTGCAAAAAATCCTCTTTACTTGTACGATTTGAAAAAAACCATCTGGTTCTACTGAGATTGATCAAATTATTACGATCCGTCAAAAAACATGGCCACCAGGCGGCGGGACATGTGTATACCATATAGGCATATAGTATTAGGTTTAATCATATTATCGTACACAAGTTCTCTTCCGATTAGAACAAATGAACTGGCACAAGTATTACGACGGTGACCCTTTACAAAGATCGCCTCAGAAGTGTAGTGGTAAAGTGTCCGCCTTAGTGGCGGGAATTTGTGGGTTCGTTTCCCGGCCGGGGCATACTAATGACTTTAAGAATGGAAATAATGATTTTCTTTCCTTGACGCTCGGGGTTGTGGGGTTAGCATCGTTGGCCGATTTTCAAATAATTTTGTAGAAATTGTCCTTGGATGATCTTCTGTCACATTCCTCTAAGCCATGCTGATTGGTCGACAAACATGGCCTCAAAAGGGGCGGGGCTATTTTGCCTTATAATTTATGGTTAAAGTGAAAACTTAAAAAGTCTTCTCTTCCGAACGTGTAAGGCCATTTTTCAAACAAATTGTAGAAATGTTCCTTAGGTGACTTTCTATCAGATTCCTTCAAGCCCTGCCGATTGGTTGGAAAACATGGCCGCCAGTGGGCGGGGATGTTTTGCCTTAAATGGCTATTGTGCAAGTTTAGAAAATCTTTTCCTCCGAAAGTGTCTTGTCGATTTTCAAATAATATTGTAGAAATGTTCCCTGCGTGACCCTTTTTCAGATTCCTCCAAGCAAGGGGCAGGGCAGTTTTGACTTATAAAGCTATAGTGAAAACTTAAAAAAATCTTCTGGGACGAATGTATCTGGCTGATTTTCAATTATATTGTAGAAATGTTTTGATTTGTGAATACAGATAGTCATCTGTGATTTGATTACCAGATATAGTATCATTGCTAATAGTTTCATTTAAGTATGTTGAAACTTGAAATATCATTGTAGTAAATCATATACATTTAAGTTGTTACAGATTTCAGTTTTTGTCTTGACTTGATTTGAAAAAAAATCCAAAACTATTTTGGTTTGTTTTTTGCCAACTTTTTAAAAATATAATTTTTCTCATTTGATATATTTTCTTTTGTTAACGTTTTATGTGGTTAAATACAGTTTTTGAGTCATTAAATGTTTTTCTGTTTTCGTGTGTTTTATTTTCGAAAATATATGTTTCTATTTCTATTAAATAGTATACGTGCATTAAAGCAATCTTTGCTGAACCAGTTATGTGTATAAGCGTTGATAAATGATTTGTTATGGTTAAACCTTTTAAGTTAAGTACTGCTAATTCATCAACGTTCAGGGGATAGCATTACGTAAATGCCCGATACGCCGATGTGAGTGTACATCTTACCGGCAGTACTGTTAATTCATCTACGTGTTGGGGAAAACATTACGTGTATGCCTGATACGTTGCTGTGAAAATATATCAATTAGCGTAAATATCATCCAATCTGATGATCTGCTTCACAAAGAAAACCAACTTTACACATGAAGCTTAAACACGTGTAGAGGAAAATGTATTCGTGAAGGCATACTGACAAATCAAAATGGGCTCTTTCCTTTTAAAATATTCTTGAATCCTTTCACATTTTTTGGCAAAAAAATGCAGAAAATGTCCACGTCCACAATTGCGCAGTTTGATATTGATCTACACTGGTCATAATGTACCAATGATGGTTTTCGCAGAGCAACGTTCAAATTGGCCGTATCAGTAACTAACAACACAGCACAATTTAGAAATTGACAGTTTGCTGCAAATTGCTTCATGCATAAGTGCTTGCAGTTCCAAAATCGGTAACTTTGTGAGAAGCGGAATGTTCGCTGCCCCACATATAGACGCTTTTTGACGCCTCTGTAAATCACAGATTTTGAAAATATTCTTAAAATAAAAGGTAATTTTGAATTCTGACATAACGTTTTCAACTCTATTCAATAGTTATAATAATAATAATTTATTGACATTTTCCCCCTTTTTTATGTACATGTAGATGTTTTCAAAGTCGTCTGAAAAATGAGGAATCACTCGTTAAGACTGAATTCTTCTATAGTGATAAAACTGATTTTAACATCTTCGCAACGTTGTATCTAAATAAGCCTTTAAAGTAGGATGCCAAAAGGAGTAGTTGCTCGTAAATAGCAATTTCCCCTTTGACCACAAGGTTTTCCAAGTAGTGCATGAATGCTTTAGTCCCTCTCTCAAAAAGGTTTTCTCTGTAGTCACAGGCTTTCATCACAATTTCATAAAAAAGAAAAGTGGATGCAAATTTGGGTTAATGTTAATAACGGCGTACAACAACAAACAAAACAAAAATAAGATTTTCGCTCTTTAGTCAATATTCATTTTAATTACAGACCTGAGACCAGGATGGAAGACCTCGATCCAGAATTTTGGAAAGTTATAAGTCCTTTCTATAAGGTTGATAAGACGGCGACCAGAGATTATCTAGACAATCTTCAACGTGCCTTTGTAAAATATAGATCGTTCACTGTCAAAGCCAATAATGAGGCTATAACAGCGACTCTTGCCAAGCAAATCGTTGAGGAAGGAATTCAAAGGGGAATTTGGGAAGAGGGCTTCCAGCCCGAACAAATAGACTACCCTTTCGACGAATATATCCTTTCGAGATTGCAGAACGAAAAGAAGAAGA
>JASEVX010000001.1:137987678-138027863 GCA_031761405.1 Serripes groenlandicus
CTGTCTTCTTCTCTCTGTCTCTCTCTGTCTCTCTGTCTCTGTCTCTGTCTTGTCTCTCTCTGTCTCTCTCTCTGTCTCTCTCTCTGTCTCTCTCTCTCTCTCTCTCTCTCTCTCTGTCTCTCTCTGTCTCTCTCTGTCTCTCTCTGTCTCTCTCTCTCTCTCTGTCTCTCTCTCTGTCTCTCTGTCTCTCTGTCTCTGTCTCTCTCTCTCTCTCTCTCTCTCTCTCTCTCTCTCTCTGTCTCTCTCTCTCTCTCTCTCTCTCTCTCTCTCTCTCTCTCTCTGTCTCTCTGTCTCTCTCTCTCTCTCTCTGTCTCTCTCTGTCTCTCTCTCTGTCTCTCTCTGTCTCTCTCTGTCTCTCTGTGTCTTTCTGTCTCTCTGTGTCTCTCTCTGTCTCTCTCTGTGTCTGTCTCTGTCTCTGTCTCTGTCTCTGTCTCTGTCTCTCTGTCTCTCTCTCTGTCTCTCTCTCTGTCTCTGTCTGTCTGTCTGTCTCTCTCTCTCTCTCTCTCTCTCTCTCTCTCTCTCTCTCTCTCTCTCTCTCTCTCTCTCCCCTCTGTCTCTCTCTGTCTCTCTCTGTCTCTCTCTGTCTCTCTCTCTCTCTGTCTGTCTCTCTCTGTCTCTCTGTCTCTCTGTCTCTGTCTCTCTGTCTCTCTGTCTCTGTCTCTCTCTCTGTCTCTCTCTCTCTCTCTCTCTCTGTCTCTCTCTCTCTCTCTCTCTCTCTCTCTCTCTGTCTCTCTGTCTCTCTCTCTCTCTCTCTCTGTCTCTCTCTCTCTCTCTCTCTCTCTCTCTCTCTCTCTCTCTCTCTCTCTCTCTCTCTCTCTCTCTCTCTCTCTCTCTCTCTCTCTCTCTCTCTCTCTCTCTCTCTCTCTCTCTCTCTCTCTCTCTCTCTCTCTCTCAATCTCACTATATATCTCTATATATGCGTGTCCCTTCTCTAATTAAAGAATATGCCTATAAAGTAAATATTTATGTCATTCATCACCCAATATATTTTCAATTTCCGGACCTCATATCTAATTATACACAAAGGGCGAAATTTCGCTATAAATTCATCGTATCACAAGGTATATACCGTCAGTCTCCTCTGATGGTATGTGATCGGAACAGTGATATGCAGGTACGTTTATTTTATTGTTATTTAGCATGTTTTTGTTAGGATATTTCATTCTAGAAATCTATTTTTTAATTTCTTATTTCATCCTTTGAGTTTGATGGATACAGAGTTATGAATGAAGTCACGTGACGTAAACAAATCGTAGTAAATTGTTTCGTCTGCATTAGCCTATCAGTATTAGGTTAAATATTGTTAAATGCTGGTGCCCGCCTCACCAATGCATTATATGGTGGCAGGGGACACATTCGATATTTCATATATATTTGGTGTGTTTGAAAATGAATTGATTTTTCTTAACTATATAACACTATATGGCATTGATTTATTTATTGACTTCTATCAATTGATGCATACAAAATGTGGAGAAAATATATGTATGCTAGTTCACAGTATGCTAGTTCCAAGGGGAGGTCAATCTCAATATCATTTGAGAAGCTGTTTGTTGACGAAAATTTAGGTATTTTAAATAAGAATACTGATGACATGGTATTTTGTATACATTTCCTGGTTATGCATTGTTTGATCATTAAGTACGTGTGTTTCAATTTTCATCTGCACATTTCCAGGAAGTAAGGACATGATTAGAAAATCTACCAAAATAGGTAGGTGGGGTTTGAAATTTTGTTCAGTTCTGTCGAGTTGCTAAAATGTTATCGATACATGATTTTGAAATATTGTTATATGCCATATATTGAGATATAGTTTAGACATTATGATGGATGTTGTTTTTGAGAATTTCTTAATTAACATTTATTGGTGCGGACAAACTGAAAAGTTGCAAATTTAGGGGTCCCCTGCCACCTTAAGGGGGAAATCTTCAACTTTGAAATACCTGTCAAGTTTTAAAATGTTTCTTTATTTATATGGCAAACAACATGTACACAAAAAAGCCAACTTTGCATTGAATTTGCACCTGATATACACAAAAAGCCAAGGGGGGTAATAATATAAGAAAAAAGCTGAAAATGACAGAAAAGAGTAATTCTTACCTCATTGATTTTTATTCACATTATACCAATGTTTTGGTATACAAAAAACATATTTTACAACATTTTCAACAAAAATTTAACAAAATCTTCATTTAATGGATCAGTTGTGTTAAAAATATTTCATGTTTATGCATAATTATTCTGAAATACATCAAAATTTTGTTTTTTTCTCTCATTTCAAGCATAATGGCTGCAATTTTCAAAACATATGATACTACACATGCAAAATACACTTTTAAGCTCTGCTATTAGTAAACACACTAGGTTTGAGGAAAACTGCAAAATTTGGACAGGTTTGTGCACCTCAGATGGATACGGTTTACTCTGAATAATGTTTCTGGGTAAATTACGTATTAAAGTGAAATTAGTACACCAAATGGTATTCTTTTGTCAAATTAACATGACGTACTCCACAAATGCATGTGTCACATATTTGCCATAATAAGTTATGCTGTCCCTTAATCACCTTTTATATGAGCCACAACGTGTAAATAATAACCGGTTAACGTGTAAAATTGAAGGAGAATGGTGCGGCCATTATGCATATGCTAGGTGCCTTCTGATAACACTATTCAATATAATTATGGTTCTATTTAATATTCAAACTGTTACAATACATTTTTGTTCCAGTTTGTTTCCCTTTTCTGAAATTCCTCACTTTGCGAATGAAAAGCTACACATTGAATTGTGTGAACAGTGTAGGACCAGATCAGCCTGTACATCCGTACAGTCTGGTCAAGATCTACACTATTCACACAGTACTAACATAATTACGCCTGTAGGGGCGAACTGGTACAAGTTTGCTACATTGTTCAAGAAATAATTGAGCGAAAAGGTACACATTTGCTTCATGAACAGTGTAGATCCTGATCGGATCAGCCTGTACATCCACACGTGCTGATCTGGTCATACAGTGTTCATTCGTCTTCCACCAATGGGCTAACAGTTGAGGAAAGGCAGCCAGTTGCTTGGAAAGTATGTTGTGTGGAGTGTGAGAAAGGAGACACATGAGTAGATGAACTGGCAGCCATGATATAACTGAACAATTGTTGAAAGCGGCGTAAAATCCCAATTAATCAATCAATTCTAAGAGGAATTAAAACACTTTCCCATAAGCTGATGCTTTCTCGCGTGTCAGCAGATGTTGAATTGAATATGAAAACTGTGCAAACACTTTCCTATAAGCTGATGCTTTCTCGCGTGTCTGCAGATGGAGATATTGGTCTTAATAAGCAATTTCTGCTTATGTCATAATTGTTTTATAATCTATTCTAAAATGGTACTTTCATTTACAGAGATTTTTCATAATTTTGCTTCAATGTTGTCAAATTCGTACGCTAAAGATTTGTTTTATGTGGGAAAGGGTTACACATTTACCGCAGAAGATATTTCAAGAGTCATCTGATTTGAAAACATTTTTAATTTCAGCATATCAGTGCAGATTTCAGTCAATCTGCTCCTCGTGTATTCAGAACATGTGACACTTCCTTCTATTTATAGATTGTTCAGAGATCTATCTGTCATACTTAGAATTTACCGGAAATAATTCCGTTTAACATTGTGGCAAATTGAAAAAATTCTCAATATGAGCAATTTATCCTTTTGCCACAATGATTTCAAGAATAGTCTGCTTCAGGCCTCAAAGTGCGTCAGCATCAACAGCATTCTGCACCTCGTATATTTTACGGAATCCTGTTTGGCTCATGTCGTCCGTCGTGCCTTAGGTCGACGCGCGACAAAGCGACACGACGGACGACAAAGCGACACGACGGACGACAAAGCGACACGACGCACGACAAAGCGACACGACGGACGACAAAGCGGCACGACGGAATGTCGTTATGTCGTGTCGCTTTGTCGCGATGTCGTGTCGCTTTGTCGAGCGTCGTGTCGCTTTGTCGTCCGTCGTGTCGCATTATCGTGTTGTAAATTATTTAGGTCGACGCACGACAATGCGACACGACGGACGACATTGCGACACGACAAAGCGACACGACGGACGACAAAGCGACACGACGGACGACAAAGCGACACGACGCACGACAAAGCGACACGACGGACGACAAAGCGACACGACGGAATGTCGTTATGTCGTGTCGCTTTGTCACGATGTCGTGTCGCTTTGTCGAGCGTCGTGTCGCTTTGTCGTCCGTCGTGTCGCATTATCGTGTTGTAAATTATTTAGGTCGACGCACGACAATGCGACACGACGAACGACATTGCGACACGACAAAGCGACACGACGGACGACAAAGTGACACGACGGACGACAAAGCGACACGACGGACGCATCGTAATGTCGTGCGTCGTCCGTCGACCTTCTACTCTTCCAAGTCGACGTGCGACAAAGCGACACTACGCACGACAATGCGACACGTCGCAGACAAACCGACACGACGCACGACAGTACAAGGGCGACGCTCGACGGACGACATAATGTCCCTTCCGTCGTGTCGCTTTGTCGTGCGTTGTGTCGCTTTGTCGTGCGTCGTGTCGCTTTATCGTGCGTCGTGTCGCTTTGTCGTGTCGCTTTGTCGTGCGTCGTGTCTCTTTGTCTCGTGCGTCGTGTCGCTTTGTCGTGCGTCGTGTCGCTTTGTCGTGCGTCGTGTCGCTTTGTCGCGCGTCGACATAAGGCACGACGGACGACGGACGACATGAGCCAAACAGGATTCCGTAATAAATCTGAAAATGTGTACACTTCTATTATAGGTTGTTTTAAAATAGACTATAGACGGTGTTAATGTTAATCTCTATCTGTCATATTCGGTATTTTCCGTAAATTACCGGAGAATGCCGGAAAGTATGATCATCTGTATATAATCAAAATAGCTATTAAATATATAAATATAGATATATGCTTCCTGATTACCCCTCAAAAGGATTGATTGATTGGGGTTTAACGCCGTTTTCAACATTTATTTAGTGATATCTTTGTGGCCAGTTCACCTACTCATATGTTTCCTGGTTTTCTCACACCTGTACCCCACACAACATACTTTCCAAGCAACTGGCTGCTTTTTAACATAGACTGTTAAACAGCCCATTGGTGAAAGACGAATGACACATGTCACAGTGACTTTTGTCAAACGTCTGAAAGAATGTTTGCCAAGCTGGTATTCAAACTCACAACCCCTGGATTGAGACAGCCCGCGTTGCAACCGACTGAGCTACCTGGGCTCAGCCCAGCAACATGATACGACTATGACATGGAAAACTAGGTTTTTCATTGTGAGGTCTAGTAGACTTAACAATATTTAAATTCAATGTAACTATAGAGGACAATAGTTTGATGTTGAACCAAACAAGATGGTGCGGATGTTCCTGGTATCACCAGTGAATATCTTTTATGTTTCAGGCACAAGAGATTGCGAAGAAAATCATAATTTGAAGCCAAACGCAAATGATATGCGCTTGAAAGGTAGATAATAATATTTTTTATTACGATAATTTGTAGATATGTACTGATATATACAAAGTAAAGTATGTTCGCTCACCGATCATCTCCTTTGTTTTTAACGAGGTTAATAACAAACTTACATTCATGAAAACAATTGGTGAACCTATATTTTATAATCGAGATCGTGCGTGACATAAGCTGAAAGCTTTATTTGCAATCAATTTTAAATAAATAAGATTAAACTTTAAAGTAATCGAGATCGTTGCACTGGAACATCAAACATATACATGTCGTCTTAACGTAGAGAGATTCGGGGAGGGATTTTAGTGATGGGCCTAGACTTGTGATCCTGGATTTTAGTGATGGGCCTCGACTTGTGATCCGAAAGACAGTTGTTTAATTGAATGTAATGTTTTATGAATGTTTAAAACTGATTTCTTTTTGTGTCACCCTGCGTAGCATGGTAGGCACTTAGGGATTACTTTTTTTTTGTCCGGCGTCGGTCTGTCTGTCTGTCTGTCTGTCTGTCTGTCTGTCTGTCTGTCTGTCTGTCTGTCTGTCTGTCTGTCTGTCCGTCACACTTTTTCGTCACACTTTTTCATCACACTGTCAATGAGCAGGTGCAGGTGACACACGTGCTTCGCGGAGCACTCCATTCTAGTTTATACTAGAAGCCTATTTATTGTAAAAACAGTGTAATAAAGTTTTTCAAGTACTATGTTGAATATGTTCTTATTTTCATAATTCCCAAAATGGAAAATATTTCAATCTTTATTTTTAACCTTCCTTGACCGCTTGCTTGGTCCTTTTGAAAAATAGTGTGTGAATTGTAACGTTCATGCACTCTTTAATCGCAACAATAAATCAAACAAAATGTATAAATGAATGTATGTAATATTACAGCAAAGTCAAGCACAACCGAAATGGGGCCATGTCATTTGAGTCATCTCTACAGATACAGGTTGATAATGTTCCGGAGAAATTAGACCCCAGAATAAATTCAAGCGAGCATTCTATATTCGGTAAATATAATATTATGTTTGAGTAAATTATATATATATATATATATATAATATTGTATTCTTTCATGGATGTCAACATTTAGAAGCGAGTCGTACAACAGGTTCAGTGTCCGAGTCTCGACCTAAATTGAGCAAGGTCGCAAATTTGAATTCCGTACAGGTTCATAATTAAGACTTTAGATATGGTAAAAATAACAGCTAAGTGCTTTATTACTTAGGATATTAGGGCTACCTTAAGACCTTTTTTCCCCACAAAATTATGATAATTGAGCTGGTAGAAGTGGTAAATTACACAGGAGAAATCAATAGCATGAGGACTGTTTCTGTTATGAAACTGAAAAATGGTTTTAGATACAAATTAATTTCCAAATCAATATTGAATTTATAAATTCTAGGAGTATTCAGCTATGCGCTGACATACAATTAATCTACAACAATATAGCTTACTTTGAAAATAAACATGAGTTGCACGAACTTAAACTTGTTTAAATTACTTCAACGTGATACTCGTATGTCATACAAAAATATGTTTTTCATTGTGAGGTAGAGTAAAGTTTATCATATTTTATTTCAATGAAACTGCAGTGGAAATAATTTTGATATTAACCCAACTAAGATGCAGTAAATATCTTTTATGTTTCAGCCAAACGCAAATGATAAGCGCTTAAAAGGTAGATGATAACATTTCTTATTACGATAATTTGTAGATATATACTGATATATACAAAGTAAAGTATGTACGCTCACCTATATTTTATAATCGAGATCGTTCGTGACATAAGCTGAAAGCTTTATTTACAATTTATTCAAAATAAACAAGATTAAACGTTAAACTAATCGAGATCGTTGCACTGGAACATCAAACATATACATGTCGTCTTAACGTAGAGCGATTCAGGGAGGGATTATAGTGATGGGCCTAGACTTGTGATCCGAGATCGTGCGTGACATAAGCTGAAAGCTTTATTTACAATTGATTAAAAATAAACAAGATTAAACTTTAAACTAATCGAGATCGTTGCACTGGAACATCAAACATATACATGTCGTCTTAACGTAGAGCGATTCAGGGAGGGATTATAGTGATGGGCCTAGACTTGTGATCCGGGATTTTAGTGATGGGCCTCGACTTGTGATCTGAAAGACAGTTTTTGTGTCACCCTGCGTAGCATGGTAGGCACTTAGGGATTACTTTTTTTTTGTCCGGCGTCTGTTTGTCCGTCTGTCCACGTTGCACACAGGGCCTCTCTCCTGGTGTTAATTGTAGTTGTTTAAATGATATTGTACATAGTGGTAATAATGTTGATTGTATTAGGGATAAACCCTGGGATTTGTATTATTCATATGATAAGTTTTCAAAGAAGAAACCAACTTTTATAAATTGTAAATAAAGGGAAGCACCCCAAAGACTCCGAGCTGAGTTCAACTGTTTCTTAATCAGTTAGCACAGAGAGGGGCTCCATGGGGTGTGACTCGAAATCAACTGTTTGAGAATGACTGAATATTGTCCCAGCTTAATGTTATTCATTCCGTAAAAGGGATGTAATTACGGAATGAATAGCATACTTGTGGCGTGCACCCCACAAGAAAACATCAAAGGAAATAACCCCACAAGTACACTTTCATGAGTATGTCTGTCTGTCCGTCCGTCCGTCCGTCTGTCTGTTTGTCCGTCTGTCCGTCACACTTATTCGTCACACTGTCAATGAGCAGGTGCAGGTGATATACGTGCTCCGCGGAGCACTCCATTCTAGTTATCATTTCACCCTTAATCATGATTAGCTCCAACTCGCGAACCTCTGTCAAAATTTTACTAATAATATTTTGTCAATTTTTTTGAAAACAGTTTTCGAATATTCGTTTCCATCCCTACTTATTACCATTTAACAAAAGAAGGGGAAACAAGTTTGATTTGCACATGGAATAATTTCATAAAATGAATCATCCATTATTAAATAGTTATCAGGAAAGTTCAACATAATGGAGCACCCTTTGTATACTATGTGACCTTGATGCATGTACCCATATAAACTGTTTGTCTGATTTAAGAAAAAACATTTGCATTGTCTTTAATACTTTTAACCCTTTCCCTCATATATACGCTTTCTGACGCCTCTGCAGCAGACGGCTTTTTGAAAACATAGTGACAAAAGAAGAAATTGCTCAAAACGAGCAATTTCTCCTTTTGCCACAATGTTTTCCACTTTTAGTCATAGGTTATCCATTCAATTATAGAGATTTTCTATTTTTTGACAAAATATGTTCAAAGTCGTCTGCTGCAGAATTGTCGTATGAGGGAATGGGTTAAGTAAACTTGTGATACAAAGTTGAAAAACATTTTTCAACTTTGTGGGAAAAGGATAAATTTTCTCAATTTGAGCAATCGCTTCTTTTCACATGCTGTTTTCAAAAGTTGTCTACTGCAAATGACTTGATATCTGGGAAAGTGTGACTTGTTCAATACAAAACCTTAAATCCTGTTCTTTTACAGCTGAATCCGGGGACATTCCTGAAGACATAAAACAGTCACCATTAGGCAGTCTTGCTTCTGGCATTACATGGTTCCCTGAAGGTTTCTTTACTCGAGGCAGCGATGCAGGTCCTTCATCCCGTACATCAAAACGACATGTGCCTGATGGCGGGGAAGAGATGAGGTGAGGTTACAAGATATGTAAATGCATGTTTGAATGACAATAAGAAAGGGTGATGAGATGAGGTTACATGATATGTAAATGCGTGTTTGAATGATAATAAGAAAGGGTGATGAGATGAGGTTACAAGATATGTAAATGCGTGTTTGAATGACAATAAGAAAGGGTGATGAGATGAGGTTACATGATATGTAAATGCGTGTTTGAATAATAATAAGAAAGGGTGATGAGATGAGGTTACAAGATATTCAAATGCGTGTTTGAATGACAATAAGAAAGGGTGATGAGATGAGGTTACAAGATATTTAAATGCGTGTTTGAATGACAATAAGAAAGGGTGATGAGATGAGGTTACAAGATATTTAAATGCATGCCTCATGCCGATGCTTTCTGATGCCTCTGCAGCAGCAAGCAATTTTTGAAAGCATTGGAGCAAAGGAGAAATTGCTTAAGATATAGTTTGATGCTTAAGAGCATCAAAAGTTGTCTTTGTTAAATAAAGTTCTGAAGTAAGAAATCTGTGTGGCTTATATTCCTACTAAATCTACATGTTATGATAACTCGTTAAAATGGCATATATCCTCAGCTTCATGTGATATGATTTACAAGCTTACAACCAGAGGATTCATAACCTTAACCCATTCCCAGCAAATATGCAGCAGACGACTTTGAAAACATCTAGGCAAAAATATGGAAAATTTGGTATAATTCCTGAAAAAGGTTAAAACATTGTTGCAAACAGAAAAATAGAAATTTCTTCTTTTGAAACAATGTTTTCAAAAGTCATCTGCTACAGAGGCGTCAGAAAGCGTCCATATGTGGAAAAGGGTCAGTGATAATATTTTTAAAGGTCGCAGATCAGTTAAGATGTTTCTGCATGAGAGAAAGGGTTAACATTGGGATGTACTTGTTTATACAGGACGGTGAGTAAAGGCTCGATGGACAAAGTAGACAACAATGATAACACAGACGATGACTGGGGATTGGAACCTTCCTCCAAGCGAATCAAGGTAAGAAGTCTCTCTTTATCTTCACTTGACCCAATGGTATAGCTTTTTGAGAGAGTGGGAGACCCGGGTTGGAATCTTGTTCTGTTCATACCAATGGTAGTGGTTACTTAAGTCCTTGGCTTTCAAAATTTAGATGATAGCATTTCCTCTGATCCAGCAGTCTCAAGATACAATGATAAATGGAAGTACTTGTAATTTATCCAGGATAAATGTATTGGAAGTACTTGTAATTTATCCAGGATAAATGTCCAGATAAATGTATTGGAAGTACTTGTAATTTATCCGGGATAAATGTATTGGAAGTATTTGTAATTTATCCAGGATAAATGTATTGGAAGTTTTTGTAATTTATCCAGGATAAATGTATTGGAAGTATTTGTAATTTATCCAGGATAAATGTATTGGAAGTATTTGTAATTTATCCAGGATAAATGTATTTGTATACCTTGGGATTTATCAAGGATACACCGATACGTTTCAAAGCTTTTATCCTATAACCTGATGTGCTAATTGCAGACTTTTCTTAATTCTTTACGCTTGATGCCTTTTCAAATCTGTATTAAAATTAAACATCCAATTATCCAGGTTGTCATTTAATGATCAAAGCAGCTGGTAATATAACACCTTCAAATGACATATAAAATTTAGATTAATGAAAGTATAACTCTGATGGAGATATAAATGTTAATGTGAAGAAACATTTAGGTTGAAATCAACTTAAATAGCTTGACATGATTTTATGTTTTCATTACAGATTGGACATCCTGGAGAATCTTCCACTGACCCAAGTGACACAAGGCAATGGACGTCACAACATCTGGAAGCTGCAAATGTCCCAAACGCATCAATCATGGCTTTAACTCCTCCTACGGGTGATGACATCAATTCGCGCGACGTTGACGTGCGAGGCCCAGATGGATTTACTCCACTGATGCTGGCGGCAATTCGAGGAATGGGATTGGATTCTGGGAATGATATACTAAGCACCGGATCTGGGACGTCCGGAGACAGTGAGGAATCTGATGAGAGGTCCCCAGAGATTATCAGAAGTTTACTTAATCAAGGGGCTTCCATTGATGCACAAACTGATAGAACAGGTAGGTTTTGGATGATGATACTTTTGTCTCCAGTTGTCCATCACATTATAAGCTGGCTTTTCTTGTAATAGAAAAGACCCCCAACCTGAAATGATGATGTTGACTGTATATATATGATGAAAGGAAAAGAAAAGCTGAACAAAGGAAACAATAATCTTTTGATCGAGTACAAATTATTGTTGAGCAACTTGCCTTGATTATGATAGGATGATACTTATGGATCACTAACGCCTCTTTTTCTCAGAGAATGACTTAGCTGTATGACTGATATGTATGAAATTGTCTGTTGAACAAATATCAAATGATACACATCATACACAATTTACATCTTAGAACTAACAAGAATCCTCTATTAACTACAGGAGAAACCTCCTTACATTTAGCATCGAGATATGCGAGAGCTGATGCCTCTAAAGCTCTGCTGGACCTTGGTGCTGACCCTAACTTACCTGACACAGGAGGAAGATCTCCGTTACACACAGCTGTGGCAGCAGATGCTCAAGGCGTATTTCAGGTAAATGTTTCCCTTTAATAACACTCGCATAACTCTCTCATTAATGTGCTGGTTAAATCATTTTACTCTATATTGTGACATTGGAAGCCACTGCAGCAGAAGATATTTTGGAAAATATTGTGTTAACCTTTTCCCTCATACGACAATTCTGCAGCAGACGACTTTGAACATATTTTGTCAAAAAATAGAAAATCTCTATAATTGAATGAATAACCAATGACTGATAGTGGAAAAACATTGTGGCAAAAGAAGAAATAGCTCATAAATGCGTTATTTGTCGTAAAGTTATCTTATTGTTGTCTTATTTTGTTCAAATCCCAGTACTCGCATTTACATTCCCGTTCAACCGTTGACATCGAAAGAAAACATTGTTTGTGAAATCTACGTCGGTAATGTGCTCAGATTTTATTTAATTGATCACATAGTTGTGATTACCATGTATACAACTGAAATACTGTTGAAAATGACGTAAAATGTTCCCTATTCCCAAATATTTTCAAAACATGACATATCCGACAGCGACCGTATTGAAGGGTGAAGGTCGTTATTAGAGTTGAAATGTGGAACTGCCCACTAGGAGCAATTTAACCTTTCTGTATATAATTGAAATATTGTTGAAGATAGGCACGAAATGTTCCCAGTACCAGATTGCTAAAAAACATAAATACGAAATCGGATAATGACGGCCAAAACATTGGATTAGTCTGATTGATGTATAATTCTAAAAAACCTTTACTACATGTTTTACAAAATGAAGTTAAGGAATGAAACTATCAGTATTGTATTGAACACTTTAATAGCCCAAAGCAATGATTATCAGTTTGACATGTTATCTACAGTATTGACACTTTAGGTGGACCGTCGGTAACCCTTAACTTGCAGTTTGTTTGTTGGGCTAGTGTAACAACTGATGCACCAGTAAAAGGATAGACTTTGTGAAATACTTGTTTTGGGAAAAAAGAAAATTATGACTAAACTAAATGGATTTTTGAAAAAGAAGATAACATTAAGGTAAAAAAGGCAACGGGTAAACATTATGGTAAAAAGAGCACAGGGTATAAAGCTAATGATTCTATATAGTCTACTGAACTGATATATATATATTGCAATTTCAGATCTTGTTGAAAAATCGCTCTACTAACCTGAATGCAAGAACCCATGATGGTACGACACCGATGATTCTGGCAGCTCGCCTCGCCATTGAAGGAATGGTAGAGGAACTGATTAATGCAGATGCAGATATTAATGCGATGGACGATTATGGGAAGACAGCTCTTCACTGGGCAGCGGCAGTTAACAATGCCGAAGCTTCAGTGACTTTATTGCAGCATGGAGCTAACAGAGATGTCCTAGATCAAAAGGTGATTGTTAAACTGACTTGCCTTTTCTGATTTTTACACTCTTCTTGCATTTAAAGTTAAGCATAGAAAATGAAAACATTGTTTCAATAGGAGAATTTGATTTTGAGCAATTTCTGTAACCTCCACCTTGTTGTTGAAAGTTTCCATGCAGATGATTGAAAAACTGTGATTTTAAAAATGCAAGGACATTGATGAGCCAAACTTGTGAACCTCACCTTTTTAAAGAGGAAACATTTCTGTCCATCTGTTTGTCTTTCTGTCTGCCCATCCACTTTCATGTAGTGACTTATTTAACAAGTGACATGTGTTCCTCCTTTACTACAATATATTATATTTATAAACTAATCTCTTCCTTATACTGATTAACTCTTTCAGCACCAATGGCAATATTGATGGTTGTCAGCATTGTTTGCATTTTAGTTATCAAAATATTCCAAACTCTTGTTACATGAAAAATGGAGTCACTCAATTTTGAACATGAAAAAGTCTATTTTAGGAAATTTGGCGCTGAAAGAGTTAAACATTTTCAAGTCATTTTCAATTGAAAATGACTGAAAACTGGAAGGCTGTAAGAATTGAAAAAAGAAAATTATGTCTCTCATTTTTAATCATTTCTCTGATGCAGATGTCATTTGATGCCTTTGCCGCAGATGAAATTCTGAAAACATTGCACATGATAAGCAATTTCTTCTTTTCCAACAGAATTTTCACCTCAATATCAACACTCTTAATTTTCATAAAAGACTTACATGTTTTTTCTATAGACGTTTTCAAAGCAGACACATTAAAAGTGTTACATAAGGTAATTGTTTAATATGTTAAATATGTTTTTCAACTTCTTGGCAGCAAGAGAGGGAAGCTTTGAGGCAGCCAAAATTCTACTAGATCACTATGCCAACCGAGAGATAACAGATCACATGGACAGATTACCCAGGGATGTGGCAGCAGAGCGCATGCACCATGATATTCACCATCTGTTGGAGGAATATCGTGTCACAACTCCGTCTACTATGGCAATGCATAATGGGATGCCAACAACCAATGGTTTACATCCATATATGCATCCACCTAAATCTAAAAATAAAGCGCGTAAGAATAAACATAATGGACAAATGAAAGATCAAGGACATTCACCTGAAGGCAGCAAACCATCGGTCAAACTTGTGAGGGTTTCTCAATTGGTACCATGTCTTCGGGGGATTCAATCGAGTCTACCGCAGGCTATGACATGACTCCTCCGCCGGCTTATGATAAGGTGTGTGGTGGAAATATGATGGGACTGCCTCACGCTGAAATGAATGGATTGGAGGATATTGGTGTCAGTGCACAGAATATTCAGTTACAAAATATGATGGACGATCATTGTGCTATGTCAAATCACTACAACAAAACTGAAACAGTGTTAGATCTTCAGCAGCATATGGACTTATGGTTGCAAGCGCAACATCAACAGCAGCATGCGTTATCACAGTCACCAATGGTGTGACATCATCCATCCTAACCCCTCCATCAAGTAACCCATCTGGGTATGGAGGGTAAACTATCACCTATGAAGGGAAAATCTGGTTTACCTACATCACCCCCTCATTTTATCGCTAGGAACGTGCTATGACGTGATGCGAACGGGCTAAAACTGACTAAAGACGAGTTTGGACTGGTTGGAAACGGTGTCCCTATGAGGATAACGGGGCAATTTTTCCCGATCAGAACGTTATATAAAGGGACTGTAGACGGGATAAGGACTAGATGCACGTATTGGGAACTGTTAGTGAACTAACTACGATCGTATTATATATATTTATCGACGGTAGTGTATACACATATGTAAAGTGGGGATTGCATGTTGGCGGGAGAAGTAAGCTTGTGCGAAGTAGGTTGTGTGTATTGTACACACGGTTGATGGGCATTCGATGAGTAAACGTCCGTCTAATTACAGAACGGGATGGTCGCCCGGAAATTTTGAACAGGCTCAAAGTTCTGGAACACCATTCCCGTTCAAATCGTTCGAGCTCGTCCATGAAGTTCGTAATTATACCTTAAAACGTTGTTACTATGTGCACACAGTTTGAGCCCGTTCAGCTTCATTTTTCAGAACGTTGTGAGAACGAGTTCGGTGTAAAGTGGGTATTATACACTATACAGTCCACAGTTTTCATCTAAAAAAATCCAAACTTGCACAGGTTGTTCATGTGGTTGAGAGCTCTTAGCTTATTATTAGGTATAGAGTCATCTACCTTTAATTGATTGTTAAACAAATTTTCTTCAAACTTGTATAAATTGGTCATAATGATAAGATAATTGCCTTTCGAAAACCAGTCAGATATGCATGACTGGATTATGGCCCTTGAAATTGTCAAAATTGCTACAATACATCTTGTGAACACAATAGAGCCTCCATTTACTAACTGACCTTTACTAAACTAAGATAGTAGTTAAAAAGTTGATGAGAGCTTCGTTCCTTTCAAAAACCAGCCAGATCCGCCCATGCATGACTGGATAATGGCCCTTGAAATTGTCAAAATTGCTATAATACAGCTTGTGAACACAATAGAGCCTCCATTTACTATCTGATCTTCACCAAACTTAGATGGTAGTTAAATATTGATGACAGATCGGTTTCTTTCAAAAACAAGCCAGATCCATGCCAGTAGAGCATAGGCCCCTCATGGGCCTCTTGGTGTGATTGGCATGACAAATCACATAATATAACTCGGGTGAACAACCCAGGGCCATCACAGGCCTCTTGTTTAACTATTTTGAGCTCAATAGCATTTGTAGAGGTTTGCAATATATATCAAGTTTTAAATGTACCATTACCTGGCCAAAAGTAATGTCGCACCTGACATTTTCCCATAGAATTTAGTGTATTCCCTCCAGTTTTAATAATGTTATTATACAATAACAGAGGGTAGAACTGGAATCAGTCACCAATCATTGTTTAATGACATTTTCAATATTGGTGAAAATACATTAAATTCTATGGGAAAATGTCCGGTGCGACATTGTGCACTCTAGCATATATGCATTTTTCATTTGAACCTTACTGAACTTACACAACATTTATATAACCATACTATCTCTGATAGGTTCTTGAATTCGTGAGAACTACAAGTACACCCTAATACTATAGCCACTTTAACTGGATAAGGGTCCTTTTCAATCAGCATGTGTCGCATAATTAAAGCGACGTTAGAGAAAATGTTCAGCCATGTAAATAAGTAAGGACAGAACAAACATACATGCCAACCCTTTGCCTTGCTGACTCATGGCCGAGACAACACATGTCGTGTTGGTGGTGCCATTAAGTATCTAACAAGAGGCCATGCCAGTAAGGCTGCCAAGTATTTGATTAGTTGGACAAATGTATGTCAGTAGTGAAGACCGAGATCAGCCTGCTCATTCACATAGTTTGATCAGGGTATATAGTGTTTGCTGAGCCAGAGTTCACATAGCATTTCTGCTTTTGGTAAAGGTGTGTTTACCTTGATCAAACACGGTACCGTAACTGATCTACAGTACCTGGCCAAAAGTAATCTCGCACCTGACATTTTCCCATAGAATTTAGTGTATTTCCTCCAATTTTGAAAATGTCATTTTACAATTACAGAGGGTAGAACTGGAATCAGTCACCAATCGTTGTTTAATGGCATTTTCATAGATTCTTCCCAGTCATGGTCAGCTTAAAAGATATCACATACCTTGCAATTTGGTAGTGAGAGTAGCATGTTATAATTCGGTAAAAGAGGAAAGTGGGGGGGGGGGGGGATGTTTTATTTTTAAAACTATTTAAGCAGAATAAGGCCCAAATGTAGCCCATCTTTTTACTTGATTTCATCAAGACTACATGGTCTTGTTAATATATTGAAAAGGTATGGGATTGTTTAATGCATGTATGAAGTTCTTTTGTACTACAAGATAGTTCAGTGTTGAGGGAAAAAATGTTGTGTTTCATGTTTCATGTAACCGGACCCAAACACTTTTTCAAACCAAAATCAAAAGTGCCACCCCAAAACAACCGAATTGCGCCAAAACGGCGATGATTCGCTTCTAGCCGAAGCTGATCTAGTCACTTCTGTCGGAGAACACAGGTCTTAATGCACATTTATCTAATTACTACTATAACTATCCATGTAAAATAGAAAATGCACACTCAGGTAGTCCCAGCACAATTACTTGTGTATATATAGTTCATAATTAGTATCACCTCCAGTTATCCTCCGACCTATATTCCTACTAAAATGCCTACCTACCAACCCTGATTTTTAGCTCTACTGGCCAAAAGCCAGAAGGGCTTATATCGTGGCGATTCGTCCGTCGTCCGTGCGTGCGTGCGTGCGTCCGTCCGTAAACAATTTCTTGTTAACACGATACAGTCTTTCTGTCGAAAACCAGCCAGATCCGCCCATGCAAGACTAGATTATGGCCCTTGAAATTGTCCAAATTGCTATAATTGAGCATGTGAACACAATAGAGGCTTATTTACTATCTGATCTTCACTAAACTTAGATAGTAGTTAAATATTAATGAGAGCTTGGTTCCTTTTGAAAACCAGCCAGATCCGCCCATGCAAGACTGGATTATGGCCCATGAAATTGTAAAAATTGCTATAATACAGCTTGTGAACACAAAAGAGCCTCCATTTACTATCCGATCTTCACCATACATACATGCTCTGGATTGAAAATGACCAAAGAACCATACCAGTAGAGCATAGGCCCTCACGGGCCTCTTGTTTTACCATGTTATAGGAAACACAACATCTTTTTTATTTGGCTTAGTGGGGCATGCAGTTGAGTCATTTATATATTGTTGTTTAGATTAAAAATGGTTTAATAGTATATTTACAACATAATACAGTTGAAAATATGTATATGTATATATGTGTATGTTTTAAAATTCACCAGAAGCACATGCTAATATAATGTTTTCTTTCATTTAAGGACAAAGACAAGTAGTAGCATTTCTCCAATTGAACCCAGAAATCCTACGGGGGAAAAACGACCGCATCCGCATTCAAAAAGTAAACACAGATATTTAATGAAAGAAAGACAGTTCGAGGACAATTGAAAGCTACCTTATAACTTAAACTAAATCTTCAGATATCCTCATGTGTCGGTGTTATAGTTTATTTACTACGGATCCTTGGAAACAGAATAAATTTCCTGAATGAAAGTGCATATAAAACACAAGAACGTCAATAATATACTGTTGTTAAACCAGGGAAGAATTGATTGTGTAGTTGTGTAGTTATTAACTGTATATAATGAAACTGTATATAATGAACCTAACATATCTAGAATTTGTGTGAAATGAAACTACAAGTACACCCTAATACTATAGCAACTTTAACTGGATAAGGGTCCTTTTCAATCAGCATGTGGCGCATAATTAAAGCGACGTTATAGCAAATGGTCAGCCATGTAAGACAGTAAGGACAGAACTAACATACATGACAACCCTTTGCCTCGGTGACTCGAGGCCGAGACAACACATGTTGTGTTTGTGATGCCATTACATATCTAACCAGAGGCCATGTCAGTAAGGCTGCTAAGTATTTGATTAGTTGGACTAATATATATCAACAGTGTAGACCAAGATCAGCCTGTGCATTTGCATAGTTTGATCAGGGTCTACAGTGTTTGCTGAGCCAGAGTTTACATAGCATTCTTGTTTTTGGTAAAGGTGTGTTGATGTTGATCAAACACGGTACCATAGCTGATTTTACAGTACCTGGCCAAAAGTAATGTCGCATCTGACATTTTCCCATAGAATTTAGTGTATTTCCACCAATTTTAAAAAAGTCGTTATACAATAACAGAGGGTAGAACTGGAATCAGTCACCAATCATTGTTTAATGACATTTCAAAACTGGTGGAAATACACTAAATTCTATGGTGGAAATACACTTAATTCTATGGGAAAATATCAGGTGTGACATTGTGCACTCTAGCACCTGCATTTTTCATTTGATCCTTACTAAACTTACAAAGCAGTTATATAACCATACTATCTCTGATAAGTTCTTAAATTCGTAAGAAATGAAACTACGAGTACACCCTAATACTTTAGCAACTTTAACTGGATAACTGGATAAGGGTCCTTTTCAATCAGCATGTGGCGCATAATTAAAGCGACGTTATAGCAAATTGTCAGCCATGCTAGACAGTAAGGACAGAACTAACATACATGACAACCCTTTGCCTCAGTGACTCGAGGCCGAGACAACACGTGTTGTGTTTGTGGTGCCATTACATAGCAGCTTTACTTAAAGCTGCTAAGTATTTGATTAGTTGGACTAATATATATCAACAGTGTAGACCAAGATCAGCCTGTGCATTTGTATAGTTTGATCAGGGTCCTCAGTGTTTGCTGAGCCAGAGTTCACATAGCATTCTTGCTTTTGGTAAAGGTGTGTTGATGTTCATCAAACACGGTACCATAGCTGATTTTACAGTACCTGGCCAAAAGTAATGTCGCATCTGACATTTTCCCATAGAATTTAGTGTATTTCCACTAATTTCGAAAAAGTAATTATACAATAACAGAGGGTAGAACTGGAATCAGTCACCAATCATTGTTTAATGACATTTTCAAAACTGGTGGAAATACACTAAATTCTATGGGAAAATGTCAGGTGTGACATTGTGCACTCTAGCACCTGCATTTTTCATTTGATCCTTACTGAACTTACAAAGTAGTTATATAACCATAATATCTCTGATAAGTTCTTAAATTCGTAAGAAATAAAACTACGAGTACACCCTAATACCGTAGCAACTTTAACTGGATAACTGGATAGCATGTGGCGCATAATTAAATCGACGTTATAGCAAATAGTCAGCCATGTAAGACAGTAAGGACAGAACTAACATACATGACAACCCTTTGCCTCGGTGACTCGAGGCCGAGACAACACATGTTGTGTTTGGTGCCATAAGGACAGAACTAACATTCATGACAACCCTTTGACTCAGTGACTCGAGGCCGAGACAACACGGTACCATAGCTGATTTTACAGTACCTGGCCAAAAGTAATGTCGCAGATGACATTTTCCCATAGAATTTAGTGTATTTCCACTAATTTTGAAAAAGTCATTATACAATAACAGAGGGTAGAACTGGAATCAGTCACCAATCATTGTTTAATAACATTTTCATAGATTCTCTCAGTCATGATTAGCTTACAAGATATCACATACCTTGCTATATAGTAGTGAGAGTAGCATGTTATAATTCAGTTAAAGATGAAAGTTGAGGAAATGTTTTATTTTTACAACTTTTTAAGCAGGATGTTGGGGAAATGTTTTAATTTTTACAACTTTTTATGCAGGATGTTGGGGAAATTTAAGTAGGATAAGTCCCAAATGTAGCCCTTTTTTATCCCCCGCTTTTTCGAAACAAAAAAGGGGGGTTATTAATTTCGGTTTGTCCGTCCGTGCGTCCGTCTGTCCGTCTGTCACACTTCGTTTCCGTGCAATAACTGCCACAAATGTGAACCGTTTTTTTTTTCAAACTTGGTAACAAGGTTAAATGCCTTAAGGGCTAGGCCAAGTTCGTTCTTAACTTTCGGCGGACTTTATTTGGTGGAGTTATGGCCCCTTATTTAACACAACATGTCGTTTCTTGCTGTTTCCGTGCAATAACTGCCACAAATGTGAACCGTTTTTTTTTCAAACTTGGTAACAAGGTTAAATGCCTTAAGGGCTAGGCCAAGTTCGATCGTCACTTTCGGTGGACTTTATTTGGTGGAGTTATGGCCCCTTATTTAACAAAAAATGTTGTTTCTTGCTGTTTCCGTGCAATAACTGCCACAAATGTGAACTGGTTTTTTTAAATGCCTTAAGGGCTAGGCCAAGTTCGATCGTCACTTTCGGCGGACTTTATTCGGTGGAGTTATGGCCCCTTATTTAACAAAATATGTCGTTTCTTGCTGTTTCCGTGCAATAACTGCCACAAATGTGAACCGTTTTTTTTTTTCAAACTTGGTAACAAGGTTAAATGCCTTAAGGGCTAGGCCAAGTTCGATCGTCACTTTCGGCAGAGTAATGGCCCCTTAATTAACAAAAAAAGTCGTTTGTTGCTGTTTCCGTGCAATAACTGCCACAATTTAAATGTGAACCTTTTTTTTTCAAACTTGGTAACAACCTACGCCAAGTTCGTTTAATTTACCCTGTAATACATGTTCAATAAAAAGTCTACTGACATGTTTAAACCTAACCTCAACATTTTCCTCTAATATTTCCTGCAAGCGGGGGATATAAATTTCATGAATTTGCTTGTTTTACTTGATTTCATCAGGGACATAGATAGATAAGAGGGATAAGCAACTAAATTGAATACTTAATATCACCTGTTAGTGTCAACTGCATCTGATACAAATCAATTCTTCTATTGCAGCTGATACAAATATTTCAATATACTTCAGATTTTGGTAGTATGTTAAATCCTTATGAGAAATGTCAGTTTATTATATAAAATTAATACAGAAATATTATTTCAATATACTTCAGATTTTGGTAGTATGTTATCCTTATGAGAAATGTGAAATCCGCTGTTGTCGAGTGGTTAGCGTCGGGGATTTCAAAACCGGGTGTGCCGGGTTCAATCCCCAGTCGCGGCACTACGGTCATGGTGGAGTGTCCTTGGGCAAGGCACATTTTCTAGCCTAGTACTGGTTTGTTTACCCAGGGACCATGAATAATTAAATTAACTGAAATAATGTCTCCTCATATCCATGTCCCTGATTTCATCAAGACTACCTCGTCTTGTTAATATATTTAAAAGGTATGGGATTGTTTAATGAATGTATAGTTAATATATTTAAAAGGTATGGGATTGTTTAATGTATGTTTAAAGTTATTTTGTGCTACAAGATTGTTCAGTGTTTAGGCAAAAAAAAAATGTCGTGTTTCATGTAACCGGACCCAAAATAAAAAAATGCCAGCCAAAACATCCGAATTGCGCCAAAAACGGTGATGAGTTGCCAATCTAGTCACTTCTATTTGCAGAACACAGGTCTTAATGCACAATTGCTCCTCCAGTTATCCTCAGACCAATATCCGATCCTGATTTTTGTGACTGGAAACATAACATCTTTTTTATTTGGCTTTATGGGGCATGCAGTTGAGTCATTTATATATTGTTGTTAAGATAAAAAATGCTTTAATAGTATATTTACAACATACAACAGTTGAATTATAACAATAAATAAGATATAGAGACTCAGCTACGGAAGTTAACTACCCTATCCGTCCCCAGCAAGGGTAGAATTGTATATATTATAAATAAGTGTTGTAGTAATAGTATAAGTATTGATTTTTTTTTCTCATTATATTTATAAACATTTAGTATTATTATTGAAAGTTTTGTTGTTTTTTCCCATTATATTCATAAACATTTAGTATTATTATTGAAACTTTATTTTTTCATTAATTCATAAAAATATTTTTACATCATATTTATATATATGTTACCTCATTTTAATAAAGAAGTGAAAAACTTAATAACCTCATAATGGTTCTGGAGTTTGAGGTAGATCTTGTAGCTTTGGCAGAGGTTCCCCCATATTTTCTTCATTATTTTCGACCGAAAGGTGTGTATTTAGCTGTAAATAAACTTCCAACAATTATTGAATTGCTATATCCCGAGTGTTCTGATAAGTCATGTCAGTTTTATTTAACTACTGTAGCTAGCGGGAGAAAACCATTTATTTTTACGCTTCTGAATAAACTCCATATAAGAGAAATATTTTTGCTCACAACATATTTTTGGGTAGAATCAGATTTAGAGGAAATATATATTCACTGTGCCGAAGATAAAAAAGTAGGTCATATTTTCTTAAATATGTATATTGATTATTTCGGGTCAGAACATATCTTCACACATGAATTGTTTTATAAATTAAAAACTTCATGCTGGCTCCCAGAAAAACTTGAATCTCTATCTTTAGAAAAACTGGATTCAAACTGGAAAAAGAACAATTGCCAGAATAATTCACAATTCCAACCGATCCAGAAAAAATTCGATCAACGGTTTGTCTTAGAAAAATGTATAGCATGTTTTAGAGAAGAAAAGATTTTTAAGAACGAATTTGATTCAATATTTGTAATGGCACCTTGTTGTTTACATTCTGTACATAAACTTTGTGTAAATCAGTTCACAATAAAAAGAAGACGGGAAAACCTCTGTAAAAAGTGTAGAACTGATCATTCTGAACTAGACAGACTTAGAAAATTTGCTGAAGATTTTGATCTTAAAATAATCCGCCAAAGACTAATCGATAAGAGAAAATTATTTGTATTTCAATATTATGACATATATTTATGATAAATTGTATTCGTTAGATATTTTGCTCATTAGCATGTATTTAGTGATGCTAATTTTTGTTTATAGTCTGTTATACAAAATACACTCTGTAAAAACAACAGATTTTACTGTTGATTTGTAGACTACTTGAAAGCTTTTGACCCAATCGATCGATTATGTTTATGGTACAAAATTGCAAAATAAGGTATTGGAGGCAATTAATTAAGTTTACGCAATTTTTTGGATTCATTGGGTTAAAAAATATGATAAACATATTTGATGCTACTGTTAAGCCTATATTGTGCTACGGGTCACATATTTGGGGCCAGCAGTATTTTGAGAAAATTGAAAAAGTTCAAATACATTTTTGTAAAAAAATCTGTTATCTTTTATACAACACATGCGATTTTCTGGCTTTGGGAGAATTTGGAAGATTACCACTATGTTCAAAATATATTTCTAATTGTATTAAGTGTTGGCTAAACATCATTGGTATGACCCTAAACAATGCTATTCTATGTTGCTGCAAGTAGGTGAATCGCGTAAACGCACCTGGGCTACTTATATAATGGATATACTTTCAACGAATGGGTTCGGATAAGTGTGTCTGTTACATGACGTTGGTAATGTAATTCTTTTTTAAAGTGGTTTTTTTTCACAGAGGATTAAGGATTGTTATACCCAAAGATGGCATGCTTATATTGATGAGTTGCCTAAAGCAGTCCATTATAAGTATTTTAAGTCGTTGTTAACGCCCGAGTTTTATCCTAATACAGATATATATCTTATTTATAAGAAAACACTTTGTTTTACTTTAGATGTTCGTCACATGACCTGATAATAGAAAAGGGCAGACATTTATCAGTAGACAGAACACATCTATAGATATTGTCAACTTTGTCTTCGATGGCGTAAAGATTATGTTGTATACATCGAAGACAATATCGTTTTCTTCTTCAAATGTAGTAGCTATGGATTATTATGGTTCGTTAGAGTATTTTGACAAATCATGGCTCAGCAACAAAAATCTTATCCTTTATCATTCTATTTTAAATTGTAATTCCAGAGAAACTGTTTACACAATTTCGAAATACCTGGTAAAAGGAATATATTCTTGAAATTTCACATATCTAGATTACATGAACATTTCATTGCTTTATATCATTGTTTTTGTAAATTGTAAATCATTCTCTTTGTCATATGTGAACTTGATATGTAAATCAGTCGTCTGCTAAATTGGTAGTATCATTCTCTCTGTCATTTGTGAACTTTATATGTAAATCAGTCGTCTGCTAAATTGGTAGTATCATTCTCTCTGTCATATGTGAACTTGATATGTAAATCAGTCGTCTGCTAAATTGGTAGTATAACTGTTTTATTGAATCAAAGACAATCTATTGATAGGGAATCTTGCCTGTTTCGGGTAAATCTCCCCTTCGGGCTTGTAATCTATCGATAGGGAATATTGCCCATCCCTGATATAATTTCATATATATATGTTGTATTATGGGCCGGTGCCTCTATACTTGAATACATACTTGATTACTAGTTCCTGTATATTTAGATAGACCCTTTATTTTCACGTGCCTATTTAAAAATAAAATTTTAAAAAAAAGTTTCAAATTGACTAGGGCCGATATGTACACACCAGAGAATCCAGTTTAAAATACAGCAGTAGGAGGTCTCTATTCTATTATTATGCCAAATGATGAGAAGAATATGATACGATAAATTTTGCCAAATAATGCATTTAAAAACAATGATTTATTTGTGTTTATATTATAATGTAAATAAATTGATAAAACCAAAGAGCTTTTCTGTCATACTTATATTTCGGTGTATTGATTGATATATTGTGATTTGACACCGATTTTAACAGTATCACCGAGACAGTAAGTGCACATTACCACGTGTCTCTTGTTGTTCTCTTTACCAGCACTAAACACATCATCCCCACAGGCCACTGACTGATTTTCAACATAGAGTCCAGTGGCGCAAGACAAATTTCGCAATGCCGTATGTAAAATGTTCGATAAAGGAAGTAAATCAGGGTCAGAAATCGACGCCGCTGGTGGGTACAAGCCGCATCTCTACGAACTAAGCTTGTAGGCTTCGGCCCTATACATGATATTAATAGAGAGACAAATAACCCTTTCCCTACTGATATGCGTTTTGGCACTATTTATTGAGGGAAAGGAAGGACATTTTACCAATTGAAGAAAATGTTTAAAGTTCTTATAAAAAACATTTTGACACAATACTATTTACATCGTTTTGGCTCCCAAAATGTAGACTAATTTTTTGAAACTCGTGTGTAAAAATGCATCAATAGAAGGGAAAGGGCTACATTATCAAAAGATAATGAAAGATCCATGAAAGTGTGACCTATATATCAACAAAGACAGCTAGATTTTGGTTAAAAATCAGATTTTACAACATTTTGCAGTGTACCTATGTCGTCTGGTCATGGCAAGCAAAGCCTAGAATGAAATTACTTTCTGTGAACAATGTTGAAAAGGCAACTCTGTGCAGTTACATCATATTTTGCCAAGTGGTTTAGGAAATGTTGTTTGCAGGAGAACGTAAACACATGGACAGACATACGACGACGAGTGATCACAAAAGCTCAACCAGCACTTTGATCTTTGGTGAACTAAAAAATAACTTGTCAAAAACAGACGGTTCCATATCAAAGGGAATCGCCTCGGTGGTGTTGTGGTCTAGCTTACGCATCTAGATCAGGTCGCGGGTAAATCTCCGGTCAGGTAAGAATAGCAATGCAAGTGTTGTGCTGCGGATTCTGGTGTTTAAGAATGTTATATAACTACACGAAAAGCCAAGGTGACGTAGATCATCGTTGCTCACGTTGAAGAAGTGGAGATTCTCTGCGTCTTTCATTTTCATAAAGTTTCCCATCCTTACAGAGTCACATTGTTTCTTCTTCTCCTTTTGTAATGGTGTCGATCCATTTCGGTTCGGACCTGTTGTGGAAGCCATTACGCATGGTCCAGAAAACTGTCTTTGAAGTTTACAATGGTAAAGTACTGGAACGCAGAATCTGCCACAACTGATCATCTTTCTTCTTTTAATATGGGGAATTGTAAATATAATATATACGCTTGCTGTATTGAAGTCACAACTACTTCGAGGTACTGAGAAAGTTGTAGCCCGGTTCTGTCACCACGTGTTGTGCTGTTGCTTCTAGTGTTTAAGAATGTTATATAACTACACGAAAAGTTCAAGGTTAATAATCACTTAAAAGATTAAACAGATACAGATATTGATATTGGCACTCCAACAATGTTAAGATAAATGTAACACAAAATATATAAGTAAATATAACTTAAACTCAAGTTGTTGTTGTTGATAACTATGTATCTGGAACTCCCAAAGTATAAATCATAGTCACAGTCAACGTTTAATGCAAAGGTTCTCCCGTTGGAACGGAACAAGTGATGGGGCACCAGACAGGGAGTTAATATATTGTACCTGCGGTTTAATAAACGTTTTATTATATCTGGTTCAGTAGGGGCATACTGTTAGTAACTGTCTCTTATGAGATGAGTCAATAAAATCAAAGTTGTGTATTTTTTCACAAATGCATGTCTTTACTGCCATACGATAGAACTATCTAGCTGGTGCGGAGCTAAATCTAAAACTCTGTGAAAGCTAGTGAGGAATACTCTGCAGATATTCATTAAGAACTGGTCAAACAAGAATGTAATTATATACAGTTTAAATTGCGTAAAATATATGGTTTAAGCTTTTGTTTCGTTCCGCAAAATACATTTACCCACACAGGTAATTGTATAATGCGGAATGGAACGGAACAATATATAAGCAAGCCGGTAGGCGACGTGGGATTCGCCTTGGTTGTGGGTTTTTAACAACGAAACTCAAACGCGCACACCCTGAGCTCCTATGCTGTTGAGCGTCGCTTTACAAACAACTGGACAGACAGACACACACACAACCATACGGCAAGTGTACTTTGATTTATTGCTAAACGTTCCTATTATGCACATCTTAACAAGAAATACATAGTTTTGTTTGTCGTTCCGTTCCAAGATGAATGCATTGTTTGTTAGGTGTTTTACGCTGCTTTCTGGGTAAGTTACCAGCACTTCTTGTCCTTTTATCTTGACACCAGCGACAAAGTCGTCATGCCTTCCCGAAAACTCTAAGCGCCAAGTAGGGAACTTCATTACTTTATTTCACGACCAGGGATAGAAAATGCCACCTTCCGCACAAAGGCGGACGATCTACCACTACAGTATCGATACGCTCAATATTCCTAATTAAACCTCAATCAATATTAATAAAATTCCACGTAAGAACTCAAGTGGATATTTTTTTCGTCGATAGACGACTTACCTCAGTTTTGACCTAGATGTTAAACTAATGATTTAGATTGTAGACCAATCAAATGTTGTATTTAATGAATAATGTCGAAGAAATAAAGGAAATTAAACGTTTTGATTGGTTTTCTCGGCAAGCTACACTCGATTACCGATTCTATATCTTTTGAAGAACAATGTTATAATCGAACAATGTTCCAACTGGTTCACGATTATAATGCATTACCAATTCAAGGAGCTGTCGAATTCTAAGTTAGATATACAACATTGTTGCGCAAAATTTATAATTCATGGACAATTACTGGTTGTTTTGATTATTAACAAAACCGTTCTGATATTCAAGTCAAATAATATGCGCATGTTTTCTCATATTGATCGACGTTTATCTTTTTTAAAGACTTTTCTTGTTAATCTTTAAATCTATTTATTTCTAAGTGTCAGTTCGCTGTATGAAAAGTTAGAATGTTTTGTACTTAACACCGCTGTCAGGTGTAGTAAAGTAGCATTACATCTGAAAAAGCTCGACCCGACCAGGGCTCGAATTATTGTGTTGGCCCAGAGGCGAACACTCGTCCGCGTAGCTCCAAAAGCTACCTATGTAGCAAGGAAAGGCAATATAAGACGTCCATTATACATTCACATATCTGCATAGTACCTACCACAGGGACAGACACCCTGTTATTCAAAATGTCCTTCTATATGCAAATTATACCCCGAAACCTTTGCAGTTTCAACAACTACTACTCTCTTACATTGTCATTGGTTATTTCCGTTGAAAAAGTTCGACCCTAAAAAGTTTTCGAACTGATATGCTATGTATTCTAGCCTTTTTACAATCGAACTCCAAACACCAGTTTTCTATTTGCTACAGTCCGTCTTGCCACAAAGGTTTGAACCTATTGGTGAAAGACGATCGAATCTTGTCGAAGTGACTATGTGCAAGCGGTGCTTTACAACAACCACGCGAAGAGAAAGATACCAAATGCATGCGCGCCCTTGCTATAAACAATACAAGTTTAATCTGTGCTCAGAATTTGTGCTCATACATCTGATTGGTCAATTTACACACATTTGTACAAGTAAAGAGTGCTCTCTAACTTAGCAGTCGTGACATTGACACAGTTCAACGTGCAGGATATATTTGATTTATTGATTATTTCGGTTTTACGCTGTTTTCAATAATATTCAAGTTGTAACGGGTATGTATGAGAAACGCTAACAGATGGCTTTGTGAACAGTTTATAAGATTAATATCAGTTAGTGCATCCGCATAGTCTGATCAAGATCTACTGTTGATACATGTTGACTCGAACCCATAGCAAGTGAACATTGATATACCGTTAGACTTCCATATTATGCAAATGTTACAAAGTAATGAATATAATTATACCCGCTGTGCGTAAAAAAATTGTCTTCTCTGAAGTGTTAGGGCTGTTATTCTTTTTATCCCAAGTCAGTGGAAAATTGACATTCGTATTATATAAACAGAGCAAGCGACATAGTTAACATTGCATTATTCATTTTTTTTTTTTTTGCTTTTTAACACTGAATGAGCATTTAGTCTCATTATTTATTTAGTTTAAACTTATTTATTTTACATCGATTGCGAAACAAGCCTTTGGCTTAGATTAATCACTCTCGATGTCTGCTTCCTGGATACTTAACCAGTACTTGCGCCGTTTGTGTATAATTCTTTAATCAAAAGGTAAACAACCCCTTTACTTTTTACCTGCACGGTTCAAGCTCAATTATGTGAGGTACAGAGGAAGAGCGCCGGCCTGTTGTACCAAAGGTCCCGCGTTCGAATCCCGTGATTCCACACAAACGGCGCGAGTAGTGGATAAGTATCCAGAAAGCAGACATCGAGCGTGATTAATATAAGCTTAAAGCTAGTTTCTCAATCGATGTAAAATAAATAAGTTTAAACTAAGCTCAGTAAACATACTTTCGATAATTGACGAATGTAAACGACTACCTTTACCAGTGAACGTTAATGTAGACATATGTAATAATTTAACTGAATCCATCTGACCTTTGTTCTATGTAAAGCATAATAAGTATTTATTTTTTTTAGCTCTACTGGCCAATGGCCAAACAATTTCTTTGTTAACACGATACAGTCTTCACTTTTGAGTGTATCTCAATCAAACTTATACAGTAGTTAGATATCCATTAGAGCTCGATTCCTTTCGAAAACCAATTGTCCAAATTGCTATAATAGAGATTGTTAACATTATGTAGTCTTAATTTATTTTGTATCTCAATCAAACGTATACAGTAGTTAGATAACCATGAGAGTTTGGTTCCTTTCGAAAACCAGGTCAGATCCGCCTATGCATGACTGGATTATGGCCCTTGAAATTGTCAAAATTGCTATAATACAGCTTGTGAACACACTATAGCTTCCATTTACTATCTGATCTTCACCAAACTTAGATGGTATTTAAATATTGATGACCTATTGGTTCCTTTTGAAACAAGCCAGATCCATGCCAGTAGAGCATAGGCCCTCATGTGCCTCTTGTTTAATTTCAACGATAAACATACATGTTTAATGTAAAACGACCCCCCCCCCCCTCTCTCTCTCTCTCTCTGGTGGCCATGATTTTCAAAGGATAAGACTAATTTAAACAATCTTCGTAGAGGGTCACCAACGATACATTAATGCCAAACTATCTCGTAATCAGGCTGTTATGTATGGATCAGAAGGTTTATATGGTAAGCCAATCATTGTTTGATCCTTTCCCAGCTTTTCAAAACACTTTTAAAATTCACTGGTCCGCTTTTAATACGGTAGGCAAACAGAATTGCCACATTCAACCCCAAATGAATCGATTGTTTGAGGTTGGTCTACGGGAAAGTCATCCGTACGTTTTCCAATGAAACAATGGAGACTATTTCATAAATTGAGTCCCGGTCCACTCGTGTTCGTCCGTGCAATGTGGATAACGCATCGCCAACGCTTGAGAGGGATTGATTTAGGGGTGACTCGGTTATATTCTGGGGAGAAATATGTGTACCACGAGGATAAGAGGACGTATAAATAACCCCTCCGCGCTAGAAGAACTACCCCATTGGTCAATACTTCACCACAGTCAATCCTACCCACTGGTCAAATTTACCCCAATTGGTCAATCCTACCCCACTGGTCAATCTTAACCCAGTGGTAAATCCGACACCACTGGTCAATTCTACCCCTCTGGTCAATCCTACCCCACTGGTCAATTATAACCCACTAGTCAATCCCAACCCACTGGTCAATAGTACACCACTGGTCAATCTTACTCCATTGGTCAATACTACACCACAGTCAATCCGACCCCACTGGTCAATCCTACCCTATTTCTCAATCCTACCCCATTGGTCAATCCTAACCCACTTGTCAATGCTTCCCCACTGGTCAATCCTAATCAACTAGTCAATCCTAACCCACTGGTTAATCCTACCCACTGGTCAATAGTACACCACTGGTGGATAGTACACCACTGGTCAATACTACCCCACTGGTCAATCCTACCCCACTGGTTTATCCTAACCGACTGGTCTATCATAATCGACTAGTCAATTCCAACCTACTGGTCAATAATACACCACTGGTCAATCCTACCCCACTGGTATATACTATCCCACTTGTAAAGCCCAAGCCAGTTCTCAATCCTACCCTCGTTGGTCAATACTACCCTACTGGTCAATCCTACCCCCATTGGTCAATACTACCCAAATGGTCAATCGTACACCACTGGTCAATCCTACCCACATTGGTCAATCCTGCTCCACTGGTCAATACTATCGCACTTGTCAATCCTACCCCACTGGTCAATAGTACACCATTGGTCAAAAATACCCCAATGGTCAACCCTACCCCACTGGTCTATCCTAACCCACTTGTCAATCCCAACCCACTTGTCAATAGTACACCACTGGTCAATCCTACCCACATTGGTCAAAACTACCCCACAGTCAATCCTACCCCACTGGTCAATCTTACCGCCATTGGTCAATCCTACCCCACTGGTCAATCCTAACACACTTGTCAACCCCAAACACTGGTCAATAGTACACCACTAGTCAATCCTACACCACTGGTAAAAAATACACCACTGGTCTATACTATCCCACTTGTCAATCCCAAGCCTGTGTTTAATAGTACACCACTGGTCAAATATACCCCAGTGGTCAATCCTACCCCACTGGTCTATCCTAACCCACTAGTCAATCCCAACCCACTTGTCTATAGAACACCGCTGGTCAATCCTACCCCATTGGTCAATCCTACCCCACTGGTCAATCCTAACCCACTATTCAATCCCAACCCACTGGTCAATCCTACCTCACTGGTCAAAAGTACACCACTGGTCTATACTATCCCACTGGTCAATCCCAAGCCAGTGGTCAATCCTACCCCCATTGGTCAATACTACCCCAATGGTAAATCCTAACCCACTGGCCAATTCTACCCCCATTGGTTAATCCTACCCCTCTGGTCAATCCTAACATACTTGTCAATTCTACCGCACTGGTCAATTCTACCTAACTGGTCAATACTACCCCACTGTTCTATCCTAATCCACTAGTCCATCCCAACCCACTGGTCATAATTACACAACTGGTCAATACTACCCCACTGGTCAATCCTACTCCACTGGTCAAAACTACACCACTGGTCTATACTATCCCACAGGTCAATCCCAAGCCAGTGGTCAATAGTACACCACTGGTCAATCCTACCCCACTGATCAATCCTACCCCACTTGTCTACCCTAACCCACTGGTCTATCCTAACCAACTAGTCAATCCCAAGCCACTGGTAGATCCTATCCCACTAGTCAATACAAAGCCACTGGTCGATCCTAGCCCACTGGTCAACACTAGACCACTGGTCAATCCTAACCCAACAGTCAATCCTACCCCACTGGTCAATTCTACTCCAATGGTCAATACTAACTTACTTGTCTATCCTATCCCACTGATCAACGTATTCAATAACAAACATTTTGTAAATAATTCATTTAATAATTTTATATTAGTGTTTTTGGTGTGATACGAGATAGCGTAAACGTTGTTCTTAATGTTGGTGGTAAAATTCAGATTTTATTGACACATGTAGCTTGTTAGCTAGATCAATTTGGTCGTAAAGAACAATATCTGGATTTTAAATCTATTTTTTGCCAGGCAGTCAGGGGACGAATTGGAGCTTTTGTCTCTTAGGCAATTTTCTTGGTGATTCCATTGGACTAAGGTATGTGCCTTTGTGGAAATGCCACTCAATAATTCGGTAGTTGATGTTGAAGATGAAGTTGGGGTATCAGAAGTCGATCCAGTTGATACAGCAAATTAAGAGAAAGGCAGTCACTATGTTGCTTCATAACAAGTTTTCTGGTATGCCTGAAAGGACAGAGGAATATAGAATACATTGAAATTAATGACATTTTTAACTATTACATTTCCTGTTATACAGTCACGATCACTAGGCTTTTTTGTAGATTTAATATACATCACAATGCTGATTTTTAATACATACCTTTATTCTGAAATGTATTGGATAACAGCATTTTTGCATCAGGGTTCTGACGTTTATATGGCATCTTAACATAACACAAGAGGGTCATGATATGTACAGTCTACTCGATTCCGACGATTTACATTTCCTGATAGATTAACCCTTTCCCAGATAAAGTAATTCTGCAACAAAAAATCTCAACAAATGATTTGAAAACAGTGTGACAAAAGGAGAAATTGCTATTTTTGAGCATTTGCTACTTTTGTCATAATGTTTTCAAAAGTCGTCTGCTGCAGAGGCGTCAGAGTTAATTAAAAAATGATGATCAATATGTTACTTATGGATGTTCGATTGTAAATTGTATTGTAAAAGTCATGTAAATGCTGACTTATAAAATTGAAAAATTGTTAATAATATAAAAGGTAATTTACAATTATTGTCAATTTTAATAGTTTGTTAATGGACAAACAAACACGGATCTACACTAAAACATCAATGTTTGCTTCTGTACATAGATTAATTTCGCAGTGTTTACAAGTTTATCCCATACATGTACTTGCTCGTGCTATTGTTCCATATTTCCTACTTTGATAGTATAGCCATTATGGAGCGTTAGCAAACTTTTTAGGCAAAGGTGTAGAAAAACCAACGACATAAACAAGTTCACTAGACACAAACAAATAAACATGACGCAACAAAAGATGCCCAATTGATCAGAAAAAGAATGGAACTCGGATATTTATCTGGTACAAAAAGAAAGTTGGTGCAAGGCATCAATGACGCCGGAAAAGACTGAATTTATTTATTTTTCACAACACATACATCCGTGACAATCATTAGTCTAAATAATACATAGTGCTTTCATAAAGGACCCATTCAGGCGTTTAGTCAGAAGTTTAGAATGTTTGTATTTGTCAATAACACTAAAACAAAAAGGCATTCGGGATTAACATGCACTAAAATACATTTAACCCTTTCTCTGTTTAAAGCAACATTTAGGTCAATTGTAGCAGCCTTCTTTCAAAAACCATCGAGAATATGTTTAAATTTATAACGACTTCATTACTCCGACATCTGTCCCATTTCCCGTATCGATGACTCGAACAGAAATGCAATTATTTCTCCCATGTAGACGCATTTTGGCGCCTGCAGCAGAAGACGTTTGAAAGCATTTATGGCAAAAGGGGATATAGGCCATAATGAGCAATTTATCTTTCTGCCACAATGTTTTCTCTTTTTCGCTAACAACATTTTCAACATTTTCAATTTTGAAGCGTTTCTACTTTTGTGCCTACATATTTATAAATATTGGAACGGGTGAATGATGACTTTCTGGCGACGTTGATGCCTCTTGCATCAACTTTCTCTTGTAACCACATAATATTACAATATACGCTTCCGTAAAGTATATATGCTATGCAGTGAGAAAGCATTTTAATTAATTATAATTAGTAAGTATAGTAAAATATATAAAACTCACGAACATTTTACCAGAAGACTTTTGTTACTTCATACCATCCTGGTGGGGATGAATTCCTCAGGATTAGTTCAGCAGACCGCCATTTTGTCGCAGGAATATTGTCTCTTATCTGCAATATGAGTCCACTATTCATTCCCGATTTTTCAATAATTTCACCAACCGAAATAATACTTTGACACACAGACAGACCAAGATCCTTAACCAAGTTTGGATAGATGTGAACATAAAACATAACTAATAGTTAAGAACAGTCGTTATGTAAATGGCGTAGGTGCACTTCAGAATAAACCCGCCCGAGTGTATAATCTCCCTTTGAGGACTCAAGTCTCACACAACTATGACCCTGGTAAATTTCAATACCAGAAGAATTGTTAAGATACAAAATGTGTGTTTTTTACTCTATATTAAACAACTGACCAGCAGCATTCTTGTACAAAGTATCATAAGGACGTTGGTTTGAAACCGCCTTGTGTGAAACCACCAACCTACAATCCTTTGATAATTATTCAGTAGAGCTATCTCAAGATAGGACACATTTGATCCATCCGAAGTTAGGCATCAGACCCCCCATTAGTCTGGTTTTTCCTGTAGCAATTCAGCCGTCGTTGCCATAATCGTGAGCAGCGACTAGCGAAGGGATCATATTATAAGTATGTAAAGGGTAGGCTCGAGTAACTCACACAAGCTTTCACTGTACGTTTTCATTAAAAGGGAGTCATAAACGATCTTGACGTGCAACATTCGCGCTATGTTTGCTTACTTATTAGATCATCGTTGCTCACGTTGAAGAAGTGGAGATTCTCTGCGTCTTTCATTTTCATAAAGTTTCCCATCCTTACAGAGTCACATTGTTTCTTCTTCTCCTTTTGTAATGGTGTCGATCCATTTCGGTTCGGACCTGTTGTGGAAGCCATTACACATGGTCCAGAAAACTGTCTTTGAAGTTTACAATGGTAAAGTACTGGAACGCAGAATCTGCCACAACTGATCATCTTTCTTCTTTTAATATGGGGAATTGTAAATATAATATATACGCTTGCTGTATTGAAGTCACAACTACTTCGAGGTACTGAGAAAGTTGTAGCCCGGTTCTGTCACCACGTGTTGTGCTGTTGCTTCTAGTGTTTAAGAATGTTATATAACTACACGAAAAGTTCAAGGTTAATAATCACTTAAAAGATTAAACAGATACAGATATTGATATTGGCACTCCAACAATGTTAAGATAAATGTAACACAAAATATATAAGTAAATATAACTTAAACTCAAGTTGTTGTTGTTGATAACTATGTATCTGGAACTCCCAAAGTATAAATCATAGTCACAGTCAACGTTTAATGCAAAGGTTCTCCCGTTGGAACGGAACAAGTGATGGGGCACCAGACAGGGAGTTAATATATTGTACCTGCGGTTTAATAAACGTTTTATTATATCTGGTTCAGTAGGGGCATACTGTTAGTAACTGTCTCTTATGAGATGAGTCAATAAAATCAAAGTTGTGTATTTTTTCACAAATGCATGTCTTTACTGCCATACGATAGAACTATCTAGCTGGTGCGGAGCTAAATCTAAAACTCTGTGAAAGCTAGTGAGGAATACTCTGCAGATATTCATTAAGAACTGGTCAAACAAGAATGTAATTATATACAGTTTAAATTGCGTAAAATATATGGTTTAAGCTTTTGTTTCGTTCCGCAAAATACATTTACCCACACAGGTAATTGTATAATGCGGAATGGAACGGAACAATATATAAGCAAGCCGGTAGGCGACGTGGGATTCGCCTTGGTTGTGGGTTTTTAACAACGAAACTCAAACGCGCACACCCTGAGCTCCTATGCTGTTGAGCGTCGCTTTACAAACAACTGGACAGACAGACACACACACAACCATACGGCAAGTGTACTTTGATTTATTGCTAAACGTTCCTATTATGCACATCTTAACAAGAAATACATAGTTTTGTTTGTCGTTCCGTTCCAAGATGAATCCATTGTTTGTTAGGTGTTTTACGCTGCTTTCTGGGTAAGTTACCAGCACTTCTTGTCCTTTTATCTTGACACCAGCGACAAAGTCGTCATGCCTTCCCGAAAACTCTTAGCGCCAAGTAGGAAACTTCATTACTTTATTTCCCGACCAGGGATAGAAAATGCCACCTTCCGCACAAAGGCGGACGATCTACCACTACAGTATCGATACGCTCAATATTCCTAATTAAACCTCAATCAATATTAATAAAATTCCACGTAAGAACTCAAGTGGATATTTTTTTCGTCGATAGACGACTTACCTCAGTTTTGACCTAGATGTTAAACTAATGATTTAGATTGTAGACCAATCAAATGTTGTATTTAATGAATAATGTCGAAGAAATAAAGGAAATTAAACGTTTTGATTGGTTTTCTCGGCAAGCTACACTCGATTACCGATTCTATATCTTTTGAAGAACAATGTTATAATCGAACAATGTTCCAACTGGTTCACGATTATAATGCATTACCAATTCAAGGAGCTGTCGAATTCTAAGTTAGATATACAACATTGTTGCGCAAAATTTATAATTCATGGACAATTACTGGTTGTTTTGATTATTAACAAAACCGTTCTGATATTCAAGTCAAATAATATGCGCATGTTTTCTCATATTGATCGACGTTTATCTTTTTTAAAGACTTTTCTTGTTAATCTTTAAATCTATTTATTTCTAAGTGTCAGTTCGCTGTATGAAAAGTTAGAATGTTTTGTACTTAACACCGCTGTCAGGTGTAGTAAAGTAGCATTACATCTGAAAAAGCTCGACCCGACCAGGGCTCGAATTATTGTGTTGGCCCAGAGGCGAACACTCGTCCGCGTAGCTCCAAAAGCTACCTATGAAAGGAAAGGCAATATAAGACGTCCATTATACATTCACATATCTGCATAGTACCTACCACAGGGACAGACACCCTGTTATTCAAAATTTCCTTCTATATGAAAAGTATACCCCGAAACCTTTGCAGTTTCAACAACTACTACTCTCTTACATTGTCATTGGTTATTTCTGTTGAAAAAGTTCGACCCTAAAAAGTTTTCGAACTCCAGACTTATTGTTCATAGAGTCGACATCGCTAAAAACACTGATATGCTATGTATTCTAGCCTTTTTACAATCGAACTCCAAACACCAGTTTTCTATTTGCTACAGTCCGTCTTGCCACAAAGGTTTGAACCTATTGGTGAAAGACGATCGAATCTTGTCGAAGTGACTATGTGCAAGCGGTGCTTTACAACAACCACGCGAAGAGAAAGATACCAAAATGCATGCGCGCCCTTGCTATAAACAATACAAGTTTAATCTGTGCTCAGAATTTGTGCTAAGACATCTGATTGGTCAATTTACACACATTTGTACAAGTAAAGAGTGCTCTCTAACTTAGCAGTCGTGACATTGACACAGTTCAACGTGCAGGATATATTTGATTTATTGATTATTTCGGTTTTACGCTGTTTTCAATAATATTCAAGTTGTAACGGGTATGTATGAGAAACGCTAACAGATGGCTTTGTGAACAGTTTATAAGATTAATAGCAGTTAGTGCATCCGCATAGTCTGATCAAGATCTACTGTTGATACATGTTAACTCGAACCCATAGCAAGTGAACATTGATATACCGTTAGACTTCCATATTATGCAAATGTTACAAAGTAATGAATATAATTATACCCGCTGTGCGTAAAAAAATTGTCCTCTCTGAAGTGTTAGGGCTGTTATTCTTTTTATCCCAAGTCAGTGGAAAATTGACATTCGTATTATATAAACAGAGCAAGCGACATAGTTAACATTGCATTATTCATTTTTTTTTTTTTTGCTTTTTAACACTGAATGAGCATTTAGTCTCATTATTTATTTAGTTTAAACTTATTTATTTTACATCGATTGCGAAACAAGCCTTTGGCTTAGATTAATCACTCTCGATGTCTGCTTCCTGGAAACTTAACCAGTACTTGCGCCGTTTGTGTATAATTCTTTAATCAAAAGGTAAACAACCCCTTTACTTTTTACCTGCACGGTTCAAGCTCAAGTATGTGAGGTACAGAGGAAGAGCGCCGGCCTGTTGTACCAAAGGTCCCGCGTTCGAATCCCGTGATTCCACACAAACGGCGCGAGTAGTGGATAAGTATCCAGAAAGCAGACATCGAGCGTGATTAATATAAGCTTAAAGCTAGTTTCTCAATCGATGTAACATTAATAGGTTTAAACTAAGCTCAGTAAACATACTTTCGATAATTGACGAATGTAAACGACTAACCTTTACCAGTGAACGTTAATGTAGACATATGTAATAATTTAACTGAATCCATCTGACCTTTGTTCTATGTAAAGCATAATAAGTATTTGTTTAGCTCTACTGGCCAATGGCCAAACAATTTCTTTGTTAACACGATACAGTCTTCACTTTTGAGTGTATCTCAATCAAACTTATACAGTAGTTAGATATCCATTAGAGCTCGATTCCTTTCGAAAACCAATTGTCCAAATTGCTATAATAGAGATTGTTAACATTATGTAGTCTTAATTTATTTTGTATCTCAATCAAACGTATACAGTAGTTAGATAACCATGAGAGTTTGGTTCCTTTCGAAAACCAGGTCAGATCCGCCTATGCATGACTGGATTATGGCCCTTGAAATTGTCAAAATTGCTATAATACAGCTTGTGAACACACTAGAGCTTCCATTTACTATCTGATCTTCACCAAACTTAGATGGTATTTAAATATTGATGACCTATTGGTTCCTTTTGAAACAAGCCAGATCCATGCCAGTAGAGCATAGGCCCTCATGTGCCTCTTGTTTAATTTCAACGATAAACATACATGTTTAATGTAAAACGACCCCCCCCCCCCCCCTCTCTCTCTCTCTCTCTCTGGTGGCCATGATTTTCAAAGGATAAGACTAATTTAAACAATCTTCGTAGAGGGTCACCAACGATACATTAATGCCAAACTATCTCGTAATCAGGCTGTTATGTATGGATCAGAAGGTTTATATGGTAAGCCAATCATTGTTTGATCCTTTCCCAGCTTTTCAAAACACTTTTAAAATTCACTGGTCCGCTTTTAATACGGTAGGCAAACAGAATTGCCACATTCAACCCCAAATGAATCGATTGTTTGAGGTTGGTCTACGGAAAGTCATCCGTACGTTTTCCAATGAAACAATGGAGACTATTTCATAAATTGAGTCCCGGTCCACTCGTGTTCGTCCGTGCAATGTGGGTAACGCATCGCCAACGCTTGAGAGGGATTGATTTAGGGGTGACTCGGTTATATTCTGGGGAGAAATATGTGTACCACGAGGATAAGAGGACGTATAAATGGCCCCTCCGCGCTAGAAGAACTACCCCATT
>JASEVX010000001.1:138028063-138056659 GCA_031761405.1 Serripes groenlandicus
GTTGATGCAAGTGGCATCAACGTCGCCAGAAAGTCTGCATTCACCTGTTCCAATATTTATAAATATGTAGGCACAAAAGTAGAAACGTTTCAAAATTGAAAATGTTGAAAATGTTGTTAGCGAAAAAGAGAAAACATTGTGGCAGAAAGATAAATTGCTCATTATGGCCTATATCCCCTTTTGCCATAAATGCTTTCAAACGTCTTCTGCTGCAGAGGCGCCAAAATGCGTCCACATGGGAGAAATAATTGCATTTCTGTTCGAGTCATCGATACGGGAAATGGGACAGATGTCGGAGTAATGAAGGCGTTATAAATTTAAACATATTCTCGATGGTTTTTGAAAGAAGGCTGCTACAATTGTCCTAAATGTTGCTTTAAACAGAGAAAGGGTTAAATGTATTTTAGTGCATGTTAATCCCGAATGCCTTTTTGTTTTAGTGTTATTGACAAATACAAACATTCTAAAATTCTGACTAAACGCCTGAATGGGTCCTTTATGAAAGCACTATGTATTATTTAGACTAATGATTGTCACGGATGTATGTGTTGTGAAAAATAAATAAATTCAGTCTTTTCCGGCGTCATTGATGCCTTGCACCAACTTTCTTTTTGTACCAGATAAATATCCGAGTTCCATTCTTGTTCTGATCAATTGGGCATCTTTTGTTGCGTCATGTTTATTTGTTTGTGTCTAGTGAACTTGTTTATGTCGTTGGTTTTTCTACACCTTTGCTTAAAAAGTTTGCTAACGCTCCATAATGGCTATCAAAGTAGGAAATATGGAACAATAGCACGAGCAAGTACATGTATGGGATAAACTTGTAAACACTGCGAAATTAATCTATGTACAGAAGCAAACATTGATGTTTTAGTGTAGATCCGTGTTTGTTTGTCCATTAACAAACTATTAAAATTGACAATAATTGTAAATTTCCTTTATATTATTAACAATTTTTCAATTTTATAAGTCAGCATTTACATGACTTTTACAATACAATTTACAATCGAACATCCATAAGTAACATATTGATCATCATTTTTTAATTAACTCTGACGCCTCTGCAGCAGACGACTTTTGAAAACATTATGACAAAAGTAGCAAATGCTCAAAAATAGCAATTTCTCCTTTTGTCACACTGTTTTCAAATCATTTGTTGAAATTTTTTGTTGCAGAATTGCTTTATCTGGGAAAGGGTTAATCTATCAGGAAATGTAAATCGTCGGAATCGAGTAGACTGTACATATCATGACCCTCTTGTGTTATGTTAAGATGCCATATAAACGTCAGAACCCTGATGCAAAAATGCTGCTATCCATTACATTTCAGAATAAAGGTATGTATTAAAAATCAGCATTGTGATGTATATTAAATCTACAAAAAAGCCTAGTGATCGTGACTGACTGTATAACAGGAAATGTAATAGTTAAAAATGTCATTAATTTCAATGTATTCTATATTCCTCTGTCCTTTCAGGCATACCAGAAAACTTGTTATGAAGCAACATAGTGACTGCCTTTCTCTTAATTTGCTGTATCAACTGGATCGACTTCTGATACCCCAACGTCATCTTCAACATCAATTACCGACTTATTGAGTGGCATTTCCACAAAGGCACATACCTTAGTCCAATGGAATCACCAAGAAAATTGCCTAAGAGTCAAAAGCTCCAATTCGTCCCCTGACTGCCTGGCAAAAAAATAGATTTAAAATCCAGATATTGTTCTTTACGACCAAATTGATCTAGATCAACCACTAGCTAACAAGCTACATGTGTCAATAAAATCTGAATTTTACCACTAACATTAAGAACAACGTTTACGCTATCTCGTATCACACCAAAAACACTAATATGAGCTTAGAAATAAATTATTAAATTAATTATTTACAAAATGTTTGTTATTGAATACGTTGATCAGTGGGATAGGATAGACAAGTAAGTTAGTCTTGACCATTGGAGTAGAATTGACCAGTGGGGTAGGATTGACTGTTGGGTTAGGATTGACCAGTGGTCTAGTGTTAACCAGTGGGCTAGGATCGACCAGTGGCTTTGTATTGACTAGTGGGATAGGATATACCAGTGGCTTGGGATTGACTAGTTGGTTAGGATAGACCAGTGGGTTAGGGTAGACAAGTGGGGTAGGATTGATCAGTGGGGTAGGATTGACCAGTGGTGTACTATTGACCACTGGCTTGGGATTGACCTGTGGGATAGTATAGACCAGTGGTGTAGTTTTGACCAGTGGGGTAGGATTGACCAGTGGGGTAGTATTGACCAGTTGTGTAATTATGACCAGTGGTTGGATTGACTAGTGGATTAGGATAGAACAGTGGGGTAGTATTGACCAGTTGGGTAGAATTGACCAGTGCGGTAGAATTGACATGTATGTTAGGATTGACCAGAGGGGTAGGATTAACCAATGGGGGTAGAATTGGTCAGTGGGTTAGGATTTACCATTGGGGTAGTATTGACCAATGTGGGTAGGATTGACCAGTGGTGTACTATTGACCACTGGCTTGGGATTGACCAGTGGGATAGTATAGACCAGTGGTGTACTTTTGACCAGTGGGGTAGGATTGACCAGTGGTGTACTATTGACCAGTGGGTTGGGATTGACTAGTGGGTTAGGAGTGACCAGTGGGGGTAGGATTGACCAATGGGGTAGGATTGACCAGCGGTGTTCTATTGACAAGTGGGTTGGGATTGACTAGTGGGTTAGGATAGTGGGTTAGGATAGACCAGTGGGGTAGGATTGACCACTGGGGTATTTTTGACCAGTGGTGTACTATTAACCACAGGCTTGGGATTGACAAGTGGGATAGTATAGACCAGTGGTGTACTTTTTACCAGTGGTGTAGGATTGACTATTGGTGTACTATTGACCAGTGGTTTTGGGTTGACTAGCGGGTTAGGATTGACCAGTGGGGTAGGATTGACCAATGGCGGTAGGATTGACCAGTGGGGTAGGATTGACTGCGGGGTAGTTTTGACCAATGGGGGGGGGTAGGATTGACCAGTGGTGTACTATTGACAAGTGGGTTGGGATTGACAAGTGGGTTAGGATAGACCAGTGGGGTAGGGTTGACCATTGGGGTATTTTTGACCAGTGATGTACTATTGACCAGTGGGGTAGGATTGACAAGTGGGGTAGTATTGACCAGTGGAGCAGGATTGACCAATGTGGGTAGGATTGACCAGTGGGGTAGGATTGACCATTTGGGTAGTATTGACCAATGGGGGTAGGATTGACCAGTAGGGTAGTATTGACCAATGAGGGTAGGATTGAGAACTGGCTTGGGCTTTACAAGTGGGATAGTATATACCAGTGGGGTAGGATTGACCAGTGGTGTATTATTGACCAGTAGGTTGGAATTGACTAGTCGATTTTGATAGACCAGTCGGTTAGGATAAACCAGTGGGGTAGGATTGACCAGTGGGGTAGTATTGACCAGTGGTGTACTATTGACCAGTGGGTAGGATTAACCAGTGGGTTAGGATTGACTAGTGGATTAGGATTGACCAGTGGGGAAGGATTGACAAGTGGGTTAGGATTGACCAATGGGGTAGGATTGAGCAATAGGGTAGGATTGACCAGTGGGGTCGGATTGACTGTGGTGTAGTATTGACCAATGGAGTAAGATTGACCAGTGGTGTACTATTGACCAGTGGGTTGGGATTGACTAGTGGGTTAGAATTGACCAGTGGGGTAGGATTGACCAGAGGGGTAGAATTGACCAGTGGTGTCGGATTTACCACTGGGTTAAGCTTGACCAGTGGGGTAGGATTGACCAATTGGGGTAAATTTGACCAGTGGGTAGGATTGACTGTGGTAAAGTATTGACCAATGGGGTAGTTCTTCTAGCGCGGGGGGGGGGGGGGTATTTATACGTCCTCTTATCCTCGTGGTACACATATTTCTCAATTTATGAAATAGTCTCCATTGTTTCATTGGAATACGTACGGATGACTTTCCCGCAGACCAACCTCAAGCAATCGATTCATTTGGGGTTGAATGTGGCAATTCTGCCTACCGTATTAAAAGCGGACCAGTGAATTTTAAAAGTGTTTTGAAAAGCTGGGAAAGGATCAAACAATGATTGGCTTACCACATAAACCTTCTGATCCATACATAACAGCCTGATTACGAGATAGTTTGGCACTAATGTATCGTTGGTGACCCTCTACGAAGATTGTTTAAATTAGTCTTCTCCTTTGAAAATCATGGCCACCAGAGAGAGAGAGAGAGAGAGGGGGGTCGTTTTACATTAAACATGTTTGTTTATCGTTGAAATTAAACAAGAGGCACATGAGGGCCTATGCTCTACTGGCATGGATCTGGCTTGTTTCAAAAGGAACCAATAGGTCATCAATATTTAAATACCATCTAAGTTTGGTGAAGATCAGATAGTAAATGTAAGCTCTAGTGTGTTCACAAGCTGTATTATAGCAATTTTGACAATTTCAAGGGCCATAATCCAGTCATGCATAGGCGGATCTGACCTGGTTTTCGAAAGGAACCAAACTCTCATGGATATCTAACTACTGTATACGTTTGATTGAGATACAACAAAAAATAAAGACTGCATAATGTTAACAATCTCTATCATAGCAATTTGGACAATTGGTGTTCGAAAGGAATCGAGCTCTAATGGATATCTAACTACTGTATAAGTTTGATTGAGATACACTCAAAAGTGAAGACTGTATCGTGTTAACAAAGAAATTGTTTGGCCATTGGCCAGTAGAGCTAAAAAAATACGTTTTATGCTTTACATAGAACAAAGGTCAGATGGATTCAGTTAAATTATTACATATGTCTACATTAACGTTCACTGGTAAAGGTAGTAGTCGTTTACATTCGTCAATTATCGAAAGTATGTTTACTGAGCTTAGTTTAAACTTATTTATTTTACATCGATTGAGAAACTAGCTTTAAGCTTATATTAATCACGCTCGATGTCTGCTTTCTGGATACTTATCCACTACTCGCGCCGTTTGTGTGGAATCACGGGATTCGAACGCGGGACCTTTGGTACAACAGGCCGGCGCTCTTCCTCTGTACCTCACATAATTCAGCTTGAACCTTAAACTTGCCAACCCTCTCCATTGAACCGTACAGGTAAAAAGTAAAGGGGTTGTTTACCTTTTGATTAAAGAATTATACACAAACGGCGCGAGTACTGGTTAAGTCTCCAGGAAGCAGACATCGAGGGTGATTAATCTAAGCCAAAGGCTTGTTTCGCAATCGATGTAAAATAAATAAGTTTAAACTAATTATAAATAATGAGACTAAATGCTCATTCAGTGTTAAAAAGCAACAACAACAAAATTAATAATGCAATGTTAACTATGTCGCTTGCTCTGTTTATATAATACGAATCTCAATTTTCCACTGACTTGGGATAAAAAGAATATCAGCCCTAACATTTCAGAGAAGACAATTTTTCCGCACAGCGGGTATAATTATATTCATTACTTTGTAACATTTGCATAATATGGAAGTCTAACGGTATATCAATGTTCACTTGCTATGGGTTCGAGTCAACATGTATCAACAGTAGATCTTGATCAGACTATGCGGATGCACTAGCTGATATTAATCTTATAAACTGTTCACAAAGCCATCTGTTAGCGTTTCTCATACATACCCGCTACAACTTGAATATTATTGAAAACAGCGTAAAACCGAAATAATCAATAAATCAAATATATCCTGCACGTTGAACTGTGTCAATGTCACGACTGCTAAGTTAGAGAGCACTCTTTACTTGTACAAATGTGTGTAAATTGACCAATCAGATGTCTGAACACAAATTCTGAGCACAGATTAAACTTGTATTGTTTATAGCAAGGGCGCGCATGCATTGGTATCTTTCTCTTCGCGTGGTTGTTGTAAAGCACCGCTTGCACATAGTCACTTCGACAAGATTCGATCGTCTTTCACCAATAGGTTCAAACCTTTGTGGCAAGACTGACTGTAGCAAATAGAAAACTAGTATTTGGAGTTCGATTGTAAAAAGGCTAGAATACATAGCATATCAGTGTTTTTAGCGATGTCGACTCTGTGAACAATAAGTCTGGAGTTCGAAACCTTTTTAGGGTCGAACTTTTTTCAACGGAAATAACCAATGACAATGTAAGAGAGTAGTAGTTGTTGAAACTGCAAAGGTTTCGAGGTATAATTTTCATATAGAAGGAAATTTTGAATAACAGGGTGTCTGTCCCTGTGGTAGATACTATGCAGATATGTGAATGTATAATGGACGTCTTATATTGCCTTTCCTTGCTACATAGGTAGCTTTTGGAGCTACGCGGACGGGTGTTCGCCTCTGGGCCAACACAATAATTCGAGCCCTGGTCGGGTCGAGATTTTTCAGATGTAATGCTTCTTTACTACACCTGAAAGCGGTGTTAAGTACCAAACATTCTAACTTTTCATACACCGAACTGACACTTAGAAATAAATAGATTTAAAGATTAACAAGAAAAATCTTTAAAAAAGATAAACGTCGATCAATATGAGAAAACATGCGCATATTATTTGACTTGAATATCAGAACGGTTTTGTTAATAATCAAAACAACCAGTAATTGTCCATGAATTATAAATTTTGCGAAAAAATATTGTATATCTAACTTAGAATTCGACAGCTCCTTGAATTGGTAATGCATTATAATCGTGAACCAGTTGGAACATTGTTCGATTATAACATTGTTCTTCAAAAAATATAGAATCGGTAATCGAGTGTAGCTTGCTGAGAAAACCAATCAAAACGTTTAATTTCCTTTATTTCTTCGACATTATTCATTAAATACAACATTTGATTGGTCTACAATCTAGATCATTTGTTTAACATCTAGGTCAAAACTGAGGTAAGTCGTCTATCGACGAAAAAAATATCCACTTGAGTTCTTACGTGGAATTTTATTAATATTGATTGAGATTTAATTAGGAATATTGAGCGTATCGATACTGTAGTGGTAGATCGTCCGCCTTTGTGCGGAAGGTGGCATTTTCTATCCCTAGCCGGGAAATAAAGTAATGAAGTTCCCTACTTGGCGCTTAGAGTTTCCGGGAAGGCATGACGACTTTGTCGCTGGTGTCAAGATAAAAGGACAAGAAGTGATGGTAACTTACCCAGAAAGCAGCGTAAAACACCTAACAAACAGTGCATTCATCCTGGAACGGAACGACCAACAGAACTATTTATTTCTTGCATAATGTGCATAATAGGAACGTTTAGCGATAAATCAAAGTACACTTGCCGTATGGTTGTGTGTGTGTCTGTATGTCCAGTTGTTTGTAAAGCGACGCTCAACAGCATAGGAGCTCAGGATGTGCGCGTTTGAGTTTCCTTGTTAAAAACCCACAACCAAGGCGAATCCCACGTCGCCTACCGGCTTGTTTATATATTGTTCCGTTCCATTCCGCATTATACAAATACCTGTGTGGGTAACTGTATTTTGCGGAACGGAACAAAAGCTTAAACCATTTATTTTACGCAATTTAAACTGTATATTATTACATTCTTGTTTGACCAGTTCTTAATGAATATCTGCAGAGTATTCCTCACTAGCTTTCACAGAGTTTTAGATTTAGCTCCGAACCAGCTAGATAGTTCTATCGTATGGCAGTAAAGACATTCATTTGTGAAAAAATACACAACTTTGATTTTATCGACTCATCTCATAAAGAAAATTTACTAACAGTATGCCCCTACTGAACCAGATATAATAAAATATTTATTAAACCGCAGGTACAATATATTAACTCCCTATCTGGTACCCCATCACTTGTTCCGTTCCAACAGGAGAACCTTTGCATTAGACGTTGACTGTGACTATGATTTATACTTTGGGAGTTCCAGATACATAGTTATCAACAACAACAACTTGAGTTTAAGTTATATTTACTTAGATATTTTGTGTTACATTTATCTTAACATTGTTGGAGTGCCAATATCAATATCTGTATCTGTTTAATCTTTTAAGTGATCATTAACCTTGAACTTTTCGTGTAGTTATATAACATTCTTAAACACTATAAGCAACAGCACAACACGTGGTGACAATACCGGGCTACAACTTTCTCAGTACCTCGAAGTAGTTGTGACTTCAATACAGCAAGCGTATATATTATATTTACAATTCCCCATATTAAAAGAAGAAAGATGATCAGTTGTGGCATATTCTGCGTTCCAGTACTTTACCATTGTAACCTTCAAAGACGGTTTTCTGGACCATGTGTAATGGCTTCCACAACAGGTCCGAACCGAAATGGATCGACATCATTACAAAAGGAGAAGAAGAAACAATGCGACTCTGTAAGGATGGGAAACTTTATGAAAATGAAAGACGCAGAGAATCTCCACTTCTTCAACGTGAGCAACGATGATCTACGTCACCTTGGCTTTTCGTGTAGTTATATAACATTCTTAAACACCAGAATCCGCAGCACAACACTTGCATTGCTACCATGTTCTAAATTCTTACCTGACCGGAGATTTACCCGCGACCTGATCTAGATGCGGAAGCTAGACCACAACCCCACCGAGGCGATTCCCTTTGATATGGAACCGTCTGTTTTTGACAAGTTATTTTTTAGTTCACCAAAGATCAAAGTGCTGGTTGAGCTTTTGTGATCACTCGTCGTCGTATGTCTGTCCATGTGTTTACGTTCTCCTGCAAACAACATTTCCTAAACCACTTGGCCAAATATGATGTAACTGCACAGAGTTGCCTTTTCAACATTGTTCACAGAAAGTAATTTCATTCTAGGCTTTGCTTGCCATGACCGGACGACATAGGTACAATGTTTTTTATAAGAACTTTAAACATTTTCTTCAATTGGTAAAATGTCCTTCCTTTCCCACAATAAATAGTGCCAAAACGCATATCAGTAGGGAAAGGGTTATTTGTCTCTCTATTTATATCATGTATAGGGCCGAAGCCTACAAGCTTAGTTCGTAGAGATGCGGCTTGTACCCACCAGCGGCGTCGATTTCTGACCATGATTTACTTCCTTTATCGAACATTTTACATACGCCATTGCGAAATTTGTCTTGCGCCACTGGACTATATGTTGAAAATCAGTCAGTGGCCTGTGGGGATGATGTGTTTAGTGCTGGTAAAGAGAACAACAAGAGACACGTGGTAATGTGCACTTACTGTCTCGGTGATACTGTTAAAAACGGTGTCAAATCCCAATATATCAATCAATAGACCGAAATATAAGTATGACAGAAAAGCTCTTTGGTTTTATCAATTTATTTACATTATAATATAAACACAAATAAATCATTGTTTTTAAATGCATTATTTGGCAAAATTTATCGTATCATATTCTTCTCATCATTTGGCATAATAATTGAATAGAGACCTCCTACTGCTGTATTTTAAACTGGATTCTCTGGTGTGTACATATCGGCTCTAGTCAATTTGAAACTTTTTTTTTTAATTTTATTTTTAAATAGGCACGTGAAAATAAAGGGTCTATCTAAATATACAGGAACTAGTAATCAAGTATGTATTAAAGTATAGAGGCACCGGCCCATAATACAACATATATACATGAAATTATATCAGGGATGGGCAATATTCCCTATCGATAGATTACAAGCCCGAAGGGGAGATTTACCCGAAACAGGCAAGATTCCCTATCAATAGATTGTCTTTGAATAAAACAGTTACACTACCAATTTAGCAGACGACTGATTTACATATCAAGTTCACATATGACAGAGAGAATGATACTACCAATTTAGCAGACGACTGATTTACATATCAAGTTCACATATGACAAAGAGAATTTACAAAAACAATGATATAAAGCAATGAAATGTTCATGTAATCTAGATATGCGAAATTTCAAGAATATATTACTTTTACCAGGTATTTCGAAATTGTGTAAACAGTTTCTCTGGAATTACAATTTAAAATAGAATGATAAAGGATAAGATTTTTGTTGCTGATTTGTCAAAATACTCTAACGAACCATAATAATTCATAGCTACTACATTTGAAGAAGAAAATGATATTGTCTTCGATGTATACAACATAATCTTTACGCCATCGCAGACAAAGTTGACAATATCTATGTGTTCTGTCTACTGATAAATGTCTGCCCTTTTCTATTATCAGGTCATGTGACGAACATCTAAAGTAAAACAAAGTGTTTTCGTATAAATAAGATATATCTGTATTAAGATAAAACTCGGGCGTTTAACAACGACTTAAAATACTTATAATGGACTGCTTTAGGCAACTCATCAATATAAGCATGCCATCTTTGGGTATAACAATCCTTAATCCTCTGTGAAAAAAACAACTTTAAAAAAGAATTACATTACCAACGTCATGTAACAGACACACGTATCCGAACCTATTCGTTAAAAGTATATCCATTATATAAGTAGCCCAGGTGCGTTTACGCGATTCACCTACTTGCAGCAACATAGAATAGCATTGTTTAGGGTCATACCAATGATGTTTAGCCAACACTTAATACAATTAGAAATATATTTTGAACAAAGTGGTAATCTTCCAAATTCTCCCAAAGCCAGAAAATCGCATGTGTTGTATAAAAGGTATTACAACAGATTTTTTAACAAAAATGTATTTGAACTTTTTCAATTTTCTCAAAATACTGCTGGCCCCAAATATGTGACCCGTAGCACAATATAGGCGTAACAGCAGCATCAAATATGTTTATCATATTTTTTACCCCAATGAATCCAAAGAAATTGCGTAAACTTAATTAATTGCCTCCAATACCTTATTTTGCAATTTTGTACCATAAACATAATCGATCGATTGGGTCAAAAGCTTTCAAGTAGTCTACAAATCAACAGTAAAATCTGTTGTTTTTACAGAGTGTATTTTGTATAACAGACTATAAACAAAAATTAGCATCAGAAAATACATGCTAATGAGCAAAATATCTAACGAATACAATTTATCATAAATATATGTCATAACATTGAAATACAAATAATTTTCTCTTATTGATTAGTCTTTGGCGGATTATTTTAACATCAAAATCTTCAGCAAATTTTCTAAGTCTGCCTAGTTCAGAATGATCAGTTCTACACTTTTTACAGAGGTCTTCCCGTCCTCTTTTTATTGTGAATTGATTTACACAAAGTTTATGTACAGGATGTAAACAACAAGGTGCCATTACAAATATTGAATCAAATTCGTTCTTAAAAATCTTTTCTTCTCTAAAACATGCTATACATTTTTCTAAGACAAACCGTTGATCGAATTTTCTGGATCGGTTGGAATTGTGAATTATTCTGGCAATTGTTCTTTTTCCAGTTTGAATCCAGTTTTCTAAAGATAGAGATTCAAGTTTTTCTGGGAGCCAGCATGAAGTTTTTAATTTATAAAACAATTCATGTGTGAAGATATGTTCTGACCCGAAATAATCAATATACATATTTAAGAAAATATGACCTACTTTTTTATCTTCGGCACAGTGAATATATATTTCCTCTAAAACTGATTCTACCCAAAAATATGTAGTGAGCAAAAATATTTCTCTTATATGGAGTTTATTCAGAAGCGTAAAAATAAATGGTTTTCTCCCGCTAGCTACAGTAGTTAAATAAAACTGACATGACTTATCAGAACACTCGGGATATAGCAATTCAATAATTGTTGGAAGTTTACTTACAGCTAAATACATACCTTTCGGTCGAAAATAATGAAGAAAATATGGGGAAACCTCCGCCAAAGCTACAAGATCTACCTCAAACTCCAGAACCATTATGAGGTTATTAAGTTTTTCACTTCTTTATTAAAATGAGGTAACATATATATAAATATGATGTAAAAAAATGTTTATGAATATAATGAAAAAAAACCAGTTTCAATAATACTAAATGTTTATGAATATAATGGGGAAAAACAACAACACTTTCAATAATAATACTAAATGTTTTTGAATATAATGAAAAAAAAACAAAAAACTTTCAATACTAATACTATTACTACAACACTTATTTATAATATATACAATTCTACCCTTGCTGGGGACGGATAGGGTAGTTAACTTCCGTAGCTGAGTCTCTATATCTTATTTATTGTTATAATTCAACTGTTTTATGTTGTAAATATACTATTAAAGTATTTTTTATCTTAACAACAATATTTAAATGACTCAACTGCATGCCCCATAAAGCCAAATAAAAAAGATGTTATGTTTCCAGTAACATGGTCACAAAAATCAGGATCGGATATTGGTCTGAGGATAACTGGATGAGCAATTGTGCATTAAGATCTGTGTTCTGCAAATAGAAGTGACTAGATTGGCAACTCATCACCGTTTTTGGCGCAATTCGTATGTTTTGGCTGGCATTTTTTTATTTTGGGTCCGGTTACATGAAACACAACATTTTTTTTTTGCCTAAACACTGAACAATCTTGTAGCACAAAAGAACTTTAAACATACATTAAACAATCCCATACCTTTTAAATATATTAACAAGACGAGGTAGTCTTGATGAAATCATGGACATGGATATGAGGAGACATTATTTCAGTTAATTTAATTATTTATGGTCCCTGGGTAAACAAACCAGTACTAGGCTAGAAAATGTGCCTTGCCAAAGGACACTCCACCATGACCGTAGTGCCGCGACTGGGGATTGAACCCGGGACACCCGGTTTTGAAATCCCCGACGCTAACCACTCGACCACAGCGGATTCCACATTTCTCATAAGGATAACATACTACCAAAATCTGAAGTATATTGAAATATTATTTCTGTATTAATTTTATATAATAAACTGACATTTCTCATAAGGATTTAACATACTACCAAAATCTGAAGTATATTGAAATATGTGTATCAGCTGCAATAGAAGAATTGATTTGTATCAGATGCAATAGAAGAATTGATTTGTATTAAAATGCAATAGAAGAATTGTTAAACTTCCTGAAAATATTTTTTTTTTATTTTCATATCTTGAACAGTTTTTGAGTTTTACTTGCTACAAATGTTGACACAGGTGATATTAAGTATTCAATTTAGTTGCTTATCCCTCTTATCTATCTACATCCCTAATGAAATCAAGTAAAACAAGTAAATTCATGAAATTTATATCCCCCGCTTGCAGGAAATATTGTAGGAAAATGTTGAGGTTAGGTTTAAACATGTCAGTAGACTTTTTATTGAACATGTATTACAGGGTAAATTAAACGAACTTGGCCTAGGTTGTTACCAAGTTTGAAAAAAACGGTTCACATTTAAATTGTGGCAGTTATTGCACGGAAACAGCAACGAACGACTTTTTTTGTTAATTAAGGGGCCATTACTCTGCCGAAAGTGACGATCAAACTTGGCCTAGCCCTTAAGGCATTTAACCTTGTTACAAAGTTTGAAAAAAAAAACGGTTCACATTTGTGGCAGTTATTGCACAGAAACAGCAAGAAACGACATTTTTTTGTTAAATAAGGGGCCATAACTCTGCCGAATAAAGTCCGCCGAAAGTGACGATCGAACTTGGCCTAGCCCTTAAGGCATTTAAAAAAACCAGTTCACATTTGTGGCAGTTATTGCACGGAAACAGCAAGAAACAACATTTTTTGTTAAATAAGGGGCCATAACTCCACCAAATAAAGTCCGCCGAAAGTGACGATCGAACTAGGCCTAGCCCTTAAGGCATTTAACCTTGTTACCAAGTTTGAAAAAAAACCGGTTCACATTTGTGGCAGTTATTGCACGGAAACAGCAAGAAACGACATTTTGTGTTAAATAAGGGGCCATAACTCCACCAAATAAAGTCCGCCGAAAGTGAAGAACGAACTTGGCCTAGCCCTTAAGGCATTTAACCTTGTTACCAAGTTTGAAAAAAAACCGGTTCACATTTGTGGCAGTTATTGCACGGAAACGGCAAGAAACGACTTTTTTGTTAAATAAGGGGCCATAACTCCACCAAATAAAGTCCGCCGAAAGTGACGATCGAACTTGGCCTAGCCCTTAAGGCATTTAACCTTGTTACCAAGTTTGAAAGAAAACGGTTCGCATTTGTGGCAGTTATTGCACGGAAACGAAGTGTGACAGATGGACAGACGGACGGACAGACAAACCGAAATTAATAACCCCCCCTTTTTTTCTTCGAAAAAGCGGGGGATAAAAAAGGGCTACATTTGGGACTTATCCTACTTAAATTTCCCCAACATCCTGCATAAAAAGTTGTAAAAATAAAACATTTCCCCAACATCCTGCTTAAAAAGTTGTAAAAATAAAACATTTCCTCAACTTTCATCTTTAACTGAATTATAACATGCTACTCTCACTATGTCAGATGCGACATTACTTTTGGCCAGGTACTGTAAAATCAGCTATGGTACCGTGTTGTCTCGGCCTCGAGTCACTGAGGCAAAGGGTTGTCATGAATGTTAGTTCTGTCCTTATGGCACCACAAACACAACATGTGTTGTCTCGGCCTCGAGTCACCGAGGCAAAGGGTTGTCATGTATGTTAGTTCTGTCCTTACTGTCTTACATGGCTGACCATTTGCTATAACGTCGCTTTAATTATGCGCCACATGCTGATTGAAAAGGACCCTTATCCAGTTATCCAGTTAAAGTTGCTAAGGTATTAGGGTGTACTCGTAGTTTCATTTCTTACGAATTTAAGAACTTATCAGAGATAGACTAGTATGGTTATATAACTGCTTTGTAAGTTCAGTAAGGATCAAATGAAAAATGCAGGTGCTAGAGTGCACAATGTCACACCTGACATTTTCCCATAGAATTTAGTGTATTTCTACCAGTTTTGAAAATGTCATTAATAATGATTGGTGACTGATTCCAGTTCTACCCTCAGTTATTGTATAATGACTTTTTCGAAATTAGTGGAAATACACTAAATTCTATAGGAAAATGTCAGATGCGACATTACTTTTGGCCAGGTACTGTAAAATCAGCTATGGTACCGTGTTTGATCAACATCAACACACCTTTACCAAAAGCAAGAATGCTATGTGAACTGTGGCTCAGCAAACACTGTAGACCCTGATCAAACTATACAAATGCACAGGCTGATCTTGGTCTACACTGTTGATATATACTAGTCCAACTAATCAAATACTTAGCAGCCGTACTGGCATGGCCTCTGGTTAGATATGTAATGGCACCACAAACACAACATGTGTTGTCTCGGCCTCGAGTCACCGAGGCAAAGGGTTGTCATGTATGTTAGTTCTGTCCTTACTGTCTTACATGGCTGACCATTTGCTATAACGTCGCTTTAATTATGCGCCACATGCTGATTGAAAAGGACCCTTATCCAGTAATCCAGTTAAAGTTGCTAAAGTATTAGGGTGTACTCGTAGTTTCATTTCTTACGAATTTAAGAACTTATCAGAGATAGTATGGTTATATAACTGCTTTGTAAGTTTAGTAAGGATCAAATGAAAAATGCAGGTGCTAGAGTGCACAATGTCACACCTGACATTTTCCCATAGAATTAAGTGTATTTCCACCATAGAATTTAGTGTATTTCCACCAGTTTTGAAAATGTCATTAAACAATGATTGGTGACTGATTCCAGTTCTACCCTCTGTTATTGTATAACGACTTTTTTAAAATTGGTGGAAATACACTAAATTCTATGGAAAAATGTCAGATGCAACATTACTTTTGGCCAGGTACTGTAAAATCAGCTATGGTACCGTGTTTGATCAACATCAACACACCTTTACCAAAAGCAAGAATGCTACGTGAACTCTGGCTCAGCAAACACTGTAGACCCTGATCAAACTATGCAAATGCACAGGCTGATCTTGGTCTTGGTCTACACTGTTGATATATACTAGTCCAACTAATCAAATACTTAGCAGCCGTACTGGCATGGCCTCTGGTTAGATATGTAATGGCATCACAAACACAACATGTGTTGTCTCGGCCTCGAGTCACCGAGGCAAAGGGTTGTCATGTATGTTAGTTCTGTCCTTACTGTCTTACATGGCTGACCATTTGCTATAACGTCGCTTTAATTATGCGCCACATGCTGATTGAAAAGGACCCTTATCCAGTTATCCAGTTAAAGTTGCTAAGGTATTAGGGTGTACTCGTAGTTTCATTTCTTACGAATTTAAGAACTTATCAGAGATAGTATGGTTATATAACTGCTTTGTAAGTTTAGTAAGGATCAAATGAAAAATGCAGGTGCTAGAGTGCACAATGTCACACTTGACATTTTCCCATAGAATTTAGTGTATTTCCACCAGTTTTGAAAATGTCATTAAACAATGATTGGTGACTGATTCCAGTTCTACCCTCTGTTATTGTATAACGACGTTTTCAAAATTAGTGGAAATACACTAAATTCTATGGGAAAATGTCAGATGTGACATTACTTTCGGCCAGGTACTGTAAAATCAGCTATGGTAAAGTGTTTGATCAACATCAACACACCTTTACCAAAAGCAAGAATGCTATGTGATCTCTGGCTCAGCAAACACTGTAGACCCTACTTTCGGCCAGGTTGGGTAAAATCAGCTATGGTACCGTGTTTGATCAACATCAACACACCTTTACCAAAAGCAAGAATGCTATGTGAACTGTGGCTCAGCAAACACTGTAGACCCTGATCAAACTATGCAAATGCACAGGCTGATCTTGGTCTACACTGTTGATATATATTAGTCCAACTAATCAAATACTTAGCAGCATTACTGGCATGGCCTCTGGTTAGATATGTAATGGCACCACAAACACAACATGTGTTGTCTCGGCCTCGAGTCACCGAGGCAAAGGGTTGTCATGTATGTTAGTTCTGTCCTTACTGTCTTACATGGCTGACCATTTGCTATAACGTCGCTTTAATTATGCGCCACATGCTGATTGAAAAGGACCCTTATCCAGTTAAAGTTGCTATAGTCTTAGGGTGTACTTGTAGTTTCATTTCACACAAATTCTAGATATGTTAGGTTCATTATATACAGTTAATAACTACACAACTACACAATAAATTCTTCCCTGGTTTAACAACAGTATATTATTGACGTTCTTGTGTTTTATATGCACTTTCATTCAGGAAATTTATTCTGTCTCCAAGGATCCGTAGTTAATAAACTATAACACCGCCACATGAGGATATCCGAAGAGTTAGTTTAAGTTATAAGGTAGCTTTCAATTGTCCTCGAACTGTCTTTCTTTCATTAAATATCTTTGTTTTTACTTTTTGAATGCGGATGCGGTCGTTTTCCCCCCGTAGGATTTCTGGGTTCAATTGGAGAAATGCTACTACTTGTCTTTGTCCTTAAATGAAAGAAAATATTATATCAGAATGTGCTTCTGGTGAGTTTTAAAACATACACTACTTAACTACAAAAATTTGTTAAGAAAAAGTTATTGTCTTGCTTGACACACTCGATCAGCAGGTATGAATATATAGTCTTGTGGATATATACATGCCTCACACAAAAACAAAAAATAAATTACTCCATCAGCAGGTATGAATATATAGTCTTGTGGATATATACATGCTCACACAAAAACAAAAAATAAATTATGTTCCAAATATTCAAGCCCTAGCACAAATACTTATAAATGAAAATGCCAACCTGCCCTACAATTTTAACCGGACTCTGACGCAGATATCGACGCAAGTAGTAAAGCTCTCCTTTTTCATCGAATAGTCGGGCTAATAAGCAAAGGAGATAGGATATATGTCTGTGAAATGATTCTTACCTGGTAAATTTCCTTTATTAGACTCTATGTTGTCCGTTGAAAAGATGAAGTCATTGAAATAGTTTCTGATCAAAAGAGTATGGCTGTTACTCCATCTGTTATATTGCCTCTTTTCTACAAAGAAAATGCAAATTTAAGTATAATTGGAACTGATTGTCAGTTTTAAATAAAGACTTGACAAAAACAAGAGCTGTCGGAGGACAGCGTGCTCGACTATTTCACCGCTTATTTAAGTTACTGAGATAATGGACTCTAATGTAGTTGCATGCAAAACATTAACCACAATTTCTTAAAGGGTGATAATTTGCATTATATGCAGGATAGAGTTATTTAACTTGATTATTTTCATAGGTGTGATGGTTAGGAAGGGTTGTATAACGTTTCAATGGAATGCATCAAGTAGTTAATAAGATATGGACTCTTAATGTAGTTGCACGCAAACCTTTAACCATAATTTCTAAGTAAATAAAGGGCAACAATTTGCACCATATGCAGGATAGAGTTATCTTTATTGGTTGTGTTTTTAGTTGTGAAATTGGGAAAGGTTGTATAAAGTTTCAATACAATGCTTCAAGTTGTTACTGAGATTACTCTAAAGTCCAAAAAGGGCCATAACTTGCATAAAATGCTGGATAGAGTTATCATACTTGATTCTTTACATAGGTGTGATGGTTTTAAAGGGCTGTTTAAAGTTTCAATGCAATGCATCAAGTAGTTACTAAGATATAGTCTCTTAATGTAGTTGCATGCATAACTTTAACTAGAATTTATAAGTTCAAAAAGGGCCATAACTTGCATAAAATGCAGGATAGAGTTATCTTACTTGATAATCTACATAAGTGTGATAGTTGGGTAGGGTTTATAAAGTTTCAATGCAATGTATCATGTAAATACTGAGATATGGACTCATAATTTAGTTGCACGCAAAACTTTAACCAGAATCTATAAGTCCAAAAAGGGCCATAACTTGCATAAAATGCAGGATATAGTTATCTAACTTGATAATATACACATGTGTGATAGTTGGGTAGGGTTGTAGAAAGTTTCAATGAAATGCATCAAGTAAATACTGAGATTTGGACTCTTAATTTAGTTGCACGCAAAACTTTAACCAGAATTTCTAAGTAAAAAAAGGGCCATAACTTGCATAAAATGCAGGATAGAGTTATCTAACTTGATAATCTACATAGATGTGATAGTTGGGTAGGGTTGTATAAAGTTTAAATGCAATACATCAAGTAAATACTGAGATATGGACTCTTAATTTAGATGCACGCAAAACTTTAACCAGAATTTCTAAGTAAAAAAGGGCTATAACTTGCATAAAATGTAGGATAGAGTTATCTAACTTGATACTCTACATATGTGTGATAGTTTGGTAGGGTTGTAGAAAGTTTCAATGCAGTACATGTAGTATTTAAGTACTTGCATGCAAAACCTTAACCAAGGTGTGACGTGGACGCCGACGCCAGGGTGAGTAGTATAGCTCTCATATTCTTTGAATAGTCGAGCTAACAAGTATTATATTTTTTGTAAAACAAGTATTATATATTTTGTATATTAAATTAGACGGTATTGTGTGGAAGGACATGTATGGAGTGTAAAAGGTTGTCACACATTTCACACAACCTTTCAAACATTTCACAAACATGACTATTATATCAACACTTGGAAATGTTACATAAACCGTTTTTAAAAATATAATGATAAAATGGAGCTTATAACTACGAACAATTAAGTCATTTATCCTTTCGCAGTTTACAAGGTGTTATACTACAACTTAATTGGGTACCTCTCATTCATACACAACCTATCATCTATAGGGTATACACACATTGTTACTATTTATCACTATAACTAGAAACAAGAGGGCCATGATGGCCCTGGATCGCTCACCTGATTTTTTTTTTTTTTTTAAACTTTAGCCATATAAGCCCCGCCACCTGGCGGCCATAGTTTTCGACCAATCAACATGGCTTGTAGGAATCTGATAGAAGGTCAACCTAGGAATATTTCTACAAAATTATTTGAAAATCGGCCAAATACTTTTGGAGGAGAAGATTTTTTAAGTTTTCACTTAAGCCATATAAGGCAAAATAGCCCCGCCCTGTGGCGGCCATGTTTTTCGACCAATCAACATGGCTTCAATGAATCTGATAGTGGGTCACCTTAGGAACATTTCTACAAAGTTATTTGAAAATCGGCCTCACACTTTCAGAGGAGAAGATTTTTTAAGTTTTCACTATAGCCATATAAGGCAAAATAGCCCGCCCCCTGGCGGCCATGTTTTTTGACCAATCAAAATGGCTTGAAGGAATCTGATAGAGGGTCACCCAAGGAACATTTATACAAAATTATTTGAAAATCGGCCTGACACTTTCGGAGGAGAAGACTTTTTAAGTTTTCACTATAGCCATATAAGGCAAAATAGCGCCGCCCCCCTGGCGGCCATGTTTTTCGACCAATCAACATGGCTTGAAGGAATCTGATAGAGGGTCATCCAAGGAACATTTCTACAAAATTATTTGAAAATCTGCCAACCAGTTTGGGAGAAGAAGAATTTTAAAGTTTTTTTCGTTTCGTTGCCATGGAAACCAGAATTTTGCATGGATTCCAAAAATTTGAAGGAAATCCAGTGAGGTCATTGCGAGGATGCTTTCTGTGAAGTTTCATCCCAATTGACCCACTGGTTACTGAGGAGAAGAAGTTGACGGACGACGGACGACGGACGACGGACGCCGGACAAAAGGCGATCACAATAACTCACCTTGAGTAAAGCTCAGGTGAGCTAAAAAGTCACCTAAAAAGGCTTTATACTCACTCTGTGGGCTAAAAGTCGATGGTTCATCATCTTGTTTAGAAAGGTTGTAAGAGGAGCTGTCAGGCGATCCAATTGGGAGGTATTTATCACTGCTTTCACCCTTATCTGAAAGGATTTTATGAAAGTTTGACAAATCATATTTCATGTTTCTGTGTAATATGCTTAAATAATTGCGTACATTTGCCGAATAGAATAATCAAAGTTGTCTAAACTATAGCTATATTGAGTAAAATTAGACACCGATACGTGCGTTCGTCCCAAATCCACTTCGTACTTATCACATTCGTCAACATTATTTTCGTCTATAGAGAATATTTACGAACATGGCGGAGGCATTGTTCAAACCTCCTCGTGAATTAGACATTGTTGATGGAAATGTGTCTGAGAATTTCCGTAAATGGAAGCGTGAGATGGAAGTGTACATGATTGCCAGTGGAGCTTCTGGAAAAGACAAGAAAATTCAAACCAGTATTGTTCTACACTGCGCAGGTTCCAAAGTTATAGAAATATATGACCAATTTGAATGGGATTCCCCTGATGACAAGGACGACCCAGAAAAGGTTTACAGAAATATAGAAAAGTACTGTAATCCGCGCAAGAATGAGGTTCTGGAATCTCACAGGTTTTGGAATTGTAAATTGGAACATTTCCCATCTTTTGAACACTTTCTCACAGAACTGCGAAAGCTTGTAGAATCCTGCAATTTCACTGAGAAGGACAGAATGATAAGGGACAAAATTGTTTTCAGTACTAGTGGGAAACTGCAAGAACTACTATTAAGAGAAGACAAATTAGAACTTGTGAAATGTATTAAAATAGCCAGAGCCTATGAGCAGTCGAACAAACATGTCAAGGAATTGAGAGATTCAACGTCAACGCAGAAAATAAACAAAATCACAAGGTCAAACAACAAACAACAAAAGAGTCAAAAACCGCCACAAAGGGCAAGTCATGAACATAAAAGTAAGACACAAATGTTTAAAGAGTGTAATTTTTGTGGGTACAAACATGAACAAATTAAAGAAAAATGTCCAGCTTGGGGAAAAAGCTGCGATAATTGTAAGGGTAGGAACCATTTCAAAAAGAAGTGTAAAAAAATACACCAGGTGACCCGAGATGACCCTGAAGATGATGGGAATGACTACTGGCTAGCTTCTGTGGAATCTGGACCGCGTGAAGTTATAGCAGCAACCATGATGGTCAACGAGATTGGTGTTCGTTTCCAGCTTGACAGCGCTGCGGATGTCAACACTATTTGCCAAAAGTACGTTCGACAGGAACAAGTCAGTCCTACTGAAACACGTCTTCGCATGTGGAACAGGTCTGCACTAAATCCATTAGGGGAAGCTAAGCTGAAGGTTACTAACCCATGCAGTAATGTAGAACATGAAGTGTCCTTTATGGTCGTTCCAAATGGCTACACCTGCCTGCTAGGTCTGAAAACGGTAAAAGAAATGGGGTTGATAACCATCAATGAAGATAAATTCATTTACAAAGTAGAGTCCGCACATTTGGGAAACCTGGGAAAGGCTACTCTGAAAGTAGACCCAAATGTACACCCTAGGACACTCCCTAGTAGGAAGATACCACTCGCCATTGAGGAAGATGTTAAACGGGAAATAGATAACTTAGTAGAAAGGGGCATCCTAATACCGGTTACCCAGCCAACGACATGGGTAAGCCAAATGACAGTAGTGCGCAAAGCCAATGGAAAGCTGAGAATCTGCATTGATCCACAACCCTTAAATACTGCGCTAATGAGGGAACACTACAAACTACCAACATTAGAGGATGTTTTGCCAAGGCTACATAACGCGAAGATATTTAGCAAAGTTGACGTAAAAGAGGCATATTGGCATATTAAATTATCAGAAGAGTCAAGTGAACTTACCACAATGATAACACCTTTTGGACGATACAAATGGAGCAGACTACCATTTGGTCTGAAAGTATCTAGCGAGATCTTCCAGCGAAAGATAAATGAGGCACTGAATGACCTTGACGGCATATTTACAATCGCGGACGATGTTATTGTTGTAGGATGTGGTGAGACCGACTCTGAAGCAAAAGCTGATAATCTTCAGAAATTAAGAACACTTGAAAAACGATGTAAAGAGCAAAACATCATTCTTAATGAAGACAAGAAAGTGGTTGGTTTGAGTGAAATATCGTTTCACGGTCACAAAATATCAAAAGAAGGTGTAAAACCTGACAACACAAAAATCCAAGCCATTATAGAAATGCCAGCACCCACAAATGTCTCGGGAGTCAAGTCATTTTGCGGTATAGTTCAGTATATGGCCAAATTCATGCCTGATTTGGCATCGCTTCAAGAACCGATACGCGCTCTAACACGTAAAGAAGTGAGATGGCACTGGTCAACTGAATGTCAAGCCGCGTTTGAAAAGATTAAAATAAAGCTTACAGAAGCCCCAGTACTCGCCTATTTTGATCCAAGCAAACAAGTAGTGATACAGGTAGACAGTAGCAAAGATGGTATGGGGGGCAGTATTACTTCAAGACGGAAGGCCAGTAGAATTCGCGTCGAGATCTTTAAAACCAAATGAACGAAACTGGGCTCAAATCGAAAAGGAGGCTTTGTCGATGCTTTTTGGACTCGAGCGTTTTGATCAATATTCATATGGTAGGAAAGTAATAGTACAAAATGACCACAAGCCGCTGGAAGCCATATTGAAAAAAACACTGAGCCAAGCTCCAAAACGTCTACAAGACATATTAATGAGACTCAACAGATACGACGTAGAATTCGAATTCATCAAAGGCGTTAACCTGGTAATAGCTGACTGTCTAAGTAGGGCATATTTGGAAGAGTCAGATCTGAAATTTGATGTTAGGCCAAGGATCTTGAATGTAAACGCATTTGAAGACATACCAGACGCGCGAGTAAGAGAAGTTCAAAACGCGACTGGAAATGACGCTAACTTGCAAGAGTTGATAACATGCATTACGGAGGGATGGCCAGAGACTAGAGACAATGTACCACTCTCCATAATGGCGTTCTACGACATGCGCGATACACTAAGTCATCACGACGGTGTTGTTCTGAAGGGTGAAGCCATAGTGATACCTAAGTCACTCAGAAAGGACATTAAATATAGACTTCATAGCGCACATATGGGGTATGATAGCATGCTTCGTAGAGCACGAGGAACTGTATTTTGGCCGGGGATGAGCACTGAAATAAAGCAAATGGCAGATCAATGCGACATCTGTCAGGAAGTGAAGCCTTGTAATCAAAAAGAAACACTAAAACAACACTCCGATGGATCAGAACCATGGAATAAGATTGGTTTAGATTTGTTTGAAATTGAAGGCAGGCACTACTTAATTGCGGTAGACTACTATTCAAACTTCATTGAAGTAGACCTGATGACAAAGACAACCAGCGCAAAAGTTATCGCAATACTGAAGAAACAATTCGCTAGATTCGGGATACCAATGACAATAGTATCAGACGGGGGTCCACATTGGTTTAGATTTGTTTGAAATTGAAGGCAGGCACTACTTAATTGCGGTAGACTACTATTCAAACTTCATTGAAGTAGACCTGATGACAAAGACAACCAGCGCAAAAGTTATCGCAATACTGAAGAAACAATTCGCTAGATTCGGGATACCAATGACAATAGTATCAGACGGGGGTCCACAATTCGCGTCTACTGAATTTAGTAACTTTGCGTCAAGCTGGGGCATAACTCACATAATGTCGTCCCCAGGACATCAACAAGCAAATGGTAAAGCTGAATCTGCCGTGAAAACAATAAAAAACATGATCAAGAAGACAGTAAAAGATAACCGCGATCAAAATGAGGCACTCCTAGAGCTAAGGAACACTCCGCGCCAGGATACCAAGCAGAGCCCTGCTGAAATGATGTTTGGCAGGACAACGCGCTCTGTAATACCTGAAATCCGACAACAAATAAAACTGAATGAAAAACGTGTGTCGCGAAAACAAACAGTCAAGAAATGTTACGATAAGAATGCGCGAGCAATGGAAATGCTAGAAAAAGGACAATGTGTCTATTTTGAACATAAGAAGGGAGATAACTGGAGACAAGGGAAAATCACCGCCATATTGGGTGATCGAACATACACTGTCCAGGATCAAAACGGTGCAACATACAGAAGAAACCGTATACACATGAGGCCTACCAAAATAGAGGTCAACGTTCGCGACAAATCACCTTATCGCGAAATCCAGACTAGTCATAGTCTGAATGACATGAACACTGTACCAACTGTTGCCAATCCACCAATACAACAAACACCTATGGTCAGTGAAACCGCGTCAGTGGAAGATCAGCCACCCATTAACCAACCATCCGTGGCACGCGATCGTCCTAAACGAAGAACCAGAGAACCAACATACCTCAAAGACTTCGTAAAATTCTAGTCAATATTCTAGTCAGAATTGTGTTGTAATTGATAACAGAGACTAACTCTTGCTATAAAAGCATATTTTTATTTGTGTTCTTCATGATTCAATATCATTGTAAAACAAGTAGTTAGAACTTTTAAGTGATTTAGTTTTAAATATAAAAAGGACAGTTAATGAAAGTTTAAGTTAATATAAGACATCTTGAATTATGAATGTTAAAAAGTTAAAAAACTGTCAATGTTATTCTGTTAATATCGATAATGCAACTTAATAATATTGATAACATTCAATTGTATTTGATACATTTAATTACATGACATGCATTTTAGAAAATATAAAACTGACATGTTTTTCAGTTTCTTGTAAGAAAAAGGGATGTTGATTAATTTCGTATAATTACATTTCGTATTTTGTATGACCATTTCGTTTAATGTCATGATTGGTATTCTTGTATGTAACCGCCCGAATAATAAAACCACACGTGTCCTTACTCTATTGTTTATCAATTAATTCCTTCTCCAGCTAGTAGAAGAGTTTAACAAGGCTAGCTACTAATAATTAAGTCCTTTATCCTTTCGGTTTGGTACTTCTCATTTATACATGTCCTATCGTCTATAGGGTATGCACACGTCGTTACTATTTATCATAACTATAACTAGAAAAAGGTTTCTGAAAAAGGTTTTATACTCACTCTGTGGGTTGCAAGTCAATGGTTCATGATCTTGTTCAGAAAGGTTGTCAGAGGAGCTTTCAGACGATCCACTTGGGTGGTATTCATCGCCGCTGTCACAATAATCTGGAAGGATTTTTTATGCAAGTTAGACAAATCATATTTCATTTGTCTGTGTAATATGCTTATATAATTGCCAAATAGATAATCAAAGTTGTCTAAACAACTACAACATTGATGTGATGAAAGGAGTTGTTATTCAACAAAAGAAAGTTTCTACAAATAATCAGAATCACAAGAAAGCGGAAGACTAATGTCTATGTGATTAAGTATGCATGAAATAGTCATAAGTTGGTCTGTGTGTATTATTATTATTCATTTAATTCCTTCATATAAACAAGACATTTAAATTAACTTATTAAAACATTGCATTTATAGTTTGAATGATGTTCATCGTATCAAAAAGTGATATACATTCATTATGAAAGAGTATGCAGGTAGGTAGACATATATACAATTATGTAGGCAGTTGTATGAATAACCACACACTCACACACACATATGGACATACATGTACATACACATATATAAATAAATATTTATGTACGTGCAAATTTCCCAATCACATGATACACTTGAAGGAGTAAAAATTAAACATTAAGGTACCGCGTTATTCATGATGATAGTTGAATATATAGGAGCCATGTTAAAGAGTGAGATGGTAAAAACTGTTAACATATGAGAATTGAATACACTTGGATATCAGATGTGTCTGGATGTCTTAAACAAACATTTTAAAATATGTGCATGAACAGTCGTCATAGAAAGAATATATACTTTATAAAAACAAACATTGGCGAAGTTCTTACTGCAACTTTTCAGTTCATACATTTATGAGAGTTATTGTAGTAAACACAAAAGCTCAACCTGCAGATATAACGTAGGAAATCAATTAATTTATTAAGAGTCTAAAAAAAGAAAAGTAAATTGAATCTACAGTAAATGATACACCAAACACATACCATCAGAGTTGGTTGAATCTTCTTTGACTGATTGTTTTATGGTGTTATTGTGCCTTGTACGTTTATTTGGCGTTCTGTTTGAAGTTTCTTCATCTTCTAAAAAAGAAGTGTTATTGAGCTAACCATAAAAGTACAATTAGTTCTTGGTAAACAGTGGGATTGTTATGACACGTTGTTGTAACATTAATTACTATACAAACATGAAGTAAATAGTGATTGCTTTTGCCATACGGAGTAAGTGTGTCAAGCACATGACACAACATTTTTCATGCACTAATATCCATTACACAAGAGTCAAACATCATGATTCTGTCAGTCTAATAAAAATAATATTTTGTTATAATCAAGAAAAAGAAATCATCGGAAAATATCACGAACAACAAACCAGAGGATGTGTGTGAATCTATTGTCTTTAGATTTGTTCCAAAGTGTTTATGTTTCGCTGGTACAGGTCTTGTCGTTCTGTCAAAAGTGCTGTCGTTTCCTATAAAGCAAATTAATAACAGTGAAAAATAGTTTCATAACTTAACCGGATAAAATTCTCCATGAATATGTCTTTATTTTGAAAAATAAAATGTATTGAACCTAATCATTTACGCTCTTTAAGTAGTATACACATTTGAAGAAGACAAGTTCAACTAACAGCTGGTAAAATGTAAAGGAAAAACACTAAATAAATTTAAATGTTTAATTTTCATTGATGGTATTGAGCCCCATGTATTCATCATAACCTTATTGATTTGGACAATATGTATCCCAAATTATCAAAGAGTCAATGACTGTTAAGAACTTAAATACAAAATCTATTATATGTTTAAGCCATTTTTCTCCAATGCATCACATTAAAGTGTTATTGTGCCTATGTATACATCCATTTAACAAGTAAAACCTGTAAATGATGCAGCAATAACATTTCCTGAATCAAGATTATATATACTTATAGCTTAAACTTGGCCTATATTGTTGGCTTTCAGTCAGTATTTTGATATTATACTATTCACAGAAAAACAATAGCTATGTATCAATTCAGCATCATACTACATGTGTTTACAACTGAATTTTAGAATTTATTTTTATAAGCTTGAAAAAAGAGACGACAAAGCTTACTTTCTTTAGGCCTTTCATTGATTTGATCCTGTCGACAATCGCTTGTGTCAATTGTTGTCTCGTTTTCTTTAATTTCTTTACTTATGTGCCCTTTTGAGGAACAAAATTAAATATAGTAATAGGAAATCTGTTTTCACGTCACTCATGCATGCTATAATTTTGTTATTGAATTGTTAAATTCTTATATCATGGAGTAATTACAATACTATTAGTTCTCAAAATCAATTCATGGAATAACCATGCAGGGTTCAATTGTGTGTACAGTACGTTAATGCCTTTTGATGTTCTTGTATAGCGTGCATTATGAAGATTTACTCAATTTTGTGATTTGAAAGTATCTTTCGAATTCACTCAAACAGCCATCAACCCAAATTCAAAACATTTCACAAATTACTTTCAAGGACACTGCTTTGATTCAATTGTATTAGCATAATTTACACAAAACTAGAATTGAGTGCTCCGCGGAGCACATGTGTCACCTGCACCTGCTCATTGATAGTGTGACAAAACAGAGTGACGAAAAAGTGTGACAGACAGACGAATGGACAGACACCGGATAAAACAAGAGGCCCATGAGGGCCTATGCTCTACTGGGATGGTTCTTTGGTCATTTTCAATCCAGAGCATGTATGTAATATGGTGAAGATCGGATAGTAAATGTAGGCTCTATCGTGTTCACAAGCTGTTTTATAGCAATTTTGACAATTTTAAGGGCCATAATCCCGTCTTGCATGGGCGGCTCTGGCTGGTTTGCGAAAGGAACCGTGCTCTCATCAATATTTAACTACTATCTAAGTTTGGTGAAGATCGGATAGTAAATGGAGGCTCTATTGTGTTAACAAGCTGTATTATAGCAGTTTTGACAATTTCAAG